>JABFDZ020000043.1:5542911-5554221 GCA_019775955.2 Pollimyrus isidori
CCCCCCCCCCCCCCCCCCCCCCCCCCCCCCCCCCCTCCACCAGAGGCTCCGAAATTTTTCAGAGCTTTCAGGGATTCTAGTGCTAAGCCGGGATTTACAAATGCAGATTTGTTTGAAAATATAGAGTGGTCTCTTTTTACATTCATATATATTTTTTTTCCCCACACACCTTGGCAAAGAAAATCTTCATGACTATTTACCGTGGTAGTAACCCTCATGAAGCAAACACTGCGGGCTATCTAGTAAAAAAGCAGTTCATAAAGGTCTGGGATATATTTCATGCTAAGCTAACATTCGGTATATAGTTGATATTTTGAATGCAGAGATAATGGGCTGGGATAAAGGTAACGCTCTATACACTGTGTATCGTGACACATTACACCTGTGATCATCATCAATCATATCTGCTATTTGTTCTACCAGTAGCCCGGCTATTGTCAGTCATGGATAAACAAGTTCAGGGGCCCCTAGCACACGCTCTCTGGGGGCCCCTCTTCTGCCCGCACTGCTCAAAATGATACAACAATGAACTAAAAAGCTTAAAAATTACCAGCAATAAATGGATCTAGCTGGATTTACTGCTGCAAAGGAAACAAGTACAAAAAATTGGTTTACTCCCTGTGTGTGTCTGGAAATATTCTGGGTCCATAGTCTAAGTAATATTGTTAACCTCGAACTAACCACTGCACAATTTAAAATAGTCTCTACAAAGTCAGAGAATGTGACACTGTATCAAACGAGAGCAATCACATCAGAGTAACAAACCAGCAAACTTTCACATCAGTCATATGCAGCAATACGTGGCACTCTGAAAAAATGCGTCTCAATAACTCATCGGCAAACATCACAAAACATCACAACAAACATCACAGCGTGATCCAGTGTCTGTCATCTGCATCCACAAAAAGTTCGTACTATTAGAATATTTCCCTCCATTTCCTTCCTGGTAGAAAATTAATTAATCAGGCTGGTAATTCCAGTTTAACGCAGGAAACACACAGTTTTAACCAATCACCAAGTCACAAACAAAACACCTAACCAATAAAGACTTTAAAATAATAATAACAAATAATAATAATAATACCAAAAAAACTAGCCTGCCAATAAGGCCCCCAATCACTCTGGGCTCCAAAACCTAGGTAAGCCTCTCCGACAATCTGTCTATTGGTTTGTACCACATCAGGTTGCCTTCATTCACATCTCGCATTGCGGCGGGGTCTTGGCTGCCCAACACCATTTCGGCATGGTTGTGGTTCCTCTCTCCTCAGACCGCTCTCAGTAGCTACTCACCACAGCTAACCGTGAGCCCCTCACGAGCCTTGCCGTTTCAAGAGAACGATTTGGCCCTCAGATCTTTGTACTTGTCCATCTCTTTTACATCCAACGTGTTTTTTACAAGAACTGGATGTTGGCTTACGGTGAAATACCTCCAGACCTTGACGTGTATTGCTTTTTTTTTCCAAGCTGGTCAACTTTGTTCACTTCAGGTGTGGTCATAATGTTTTGACTCATCCCTGTATACATAAAAATGCTTGTATCTCTCCCATACACACATATTCGTTACCTACTTTAAATAACGACTAGACAAGTAACATGGGGCAGCCGAACCATGAAAATCCGCACCCGCTACTCCATTCATGTTTATTTCATTGGACAATACAGGAGGCTGCATCTCCATACTTATAATAGAAGTCATGCATATAAGGATCTGTTAGTCGGATTTATTCTTCAGTTTGCCATCATACCTTTGTATAGATAAAACGGAAAGGTGTGTGACATCACAAGTTTCTCACTTCTAATTTGCTGAAAGATTAAACTACAATTAATTAAAGATGCTATGCATTTGAATAGGCAAGAATGAAATAAATGGAATACAATCTTTTAATGCAGACCCTCAAGGAGCCCTAACTGCTCCATGTGTTTGTTCTATTCCAGCTTCCTGCCGAAGACTCTGCACATCGTTCCTCCCTACCGGTGACTTGGAGGGAGCAAAAATGTGGACCGTCTGCAGGTCTGCAAGTACTGGATTGGGAACCACTGTATAATAAGACCGCCTTCTATTTATTTAACATATATCACACTTTCATTAAGTGTCTAAGACTTACTGCAGTATTTTTAAATTGTGCATTTGGATGCCATCCTAGGATTTTTGGTTGAGGCAGCATATTTTTTCTCAGAACTGATACAATTATTCAAGCTACCCACATTTAAGGCATGTATTCAATTACTTACATGTGGTACAAATAATTCTCCACGCGATCTGTCATGGTTACCTGCCAATGTAATACGAACGATCACGCATTACGCACATCCGCCCTCAAACAGTCCAGTGCACCCAGTAACATACCATTACAGGCATTGCACTTGGAGACTCAATATGAGAAAAATAATAATGATAGAACTGGCATCCAGATTTTATGCATCATTTAAATCTAGATGAACATTTAATCTTCAAAAATTCCCAACGGATGAATAAGAGCATAATGTTACGAGTGTGAAACAAATTCTGAGGAAATGTTTAGAAAAAAATACTCCTAATACTATACTTCTCTACTTTTAACTATAGCACTCCATGGCTCTCACAAAAATCATCTTTTGTAAACACTTATTATAAGTGTGAATGTTCATGATGCGATTAATATACATATACATTGCAATGTATTAGCAACATTCAGTCTTATGACAGCTCAACATGGGACCTTCTGTGTTTTATGACCAAATATCATGCAACATCCTATGTCTTATAACAGCTCAAATAAAAACATACTGTATGTTTAGTCTGGAGTTTTTTTCCTGGTGGAAACCAGATGCCCCCATTTCCTTTGGAATACTGGGGCGTCCCTCTGAGCAACAGGGCAAACGCTGCGGATGGTATTGATTTGACCTACAGATTTTTCGACTGGATGGACGGTTTTTGTCTTCTGTTGTATCTGCTGAAATCAATGTGCCAGCAGACGTACGTCACCAGAGATGTCTAGGTCTTCTAATTTTATTCTGAATGTCCACCAGGCACCTCTTGGAGGACTCCAGTATGCTCTTCACAAGTTGATGATAGGGATGAATTATGGATGACTTGTTGTTTTCATATAATCCATGCATAAGCTTTACAATCTTTGTGGGAATTCCCTAAAGTCTAAGCATTCTTTGCCATTTGTTGTGGTCCATCATGTTCTGAACCTGGAGGTTTATATAGGGGGGTGATTTCCGCCCCAGGAAATACTCTACAATGACATCAAGGGTATACATATTCTCTGTATATTTGAGCAGCTTCTCCTGAACCCAGCATGCTCACCACTGAGCTGTTCACTGATAGCTTCTCTTATTCTTTATAGGATTATTTGCTGGAGGACTTGGCATGGTAAGGACAGCAGTTGCCCTTCCAGTCTTGCCAGTCAAGGCCCCTTTTGGACAGTTTCACATTAAGGGCCATTCACTACTCTTTTTCAGTCTCCCAAACAATTGTTAAGAGACTGAGGAACACATCTGCCATAATTTCTTCAATAAGGGTATCCCATCTGGTCAAGGGGTTCTGCCATTCTTCATCTTCCTTACAGCTTTCACTCTTTTCACCTTGGTTACTACAGATTTTATTATCAGTACAGTAAGTTTATTGGGTTTCCTGTGTTAACTTCTGTTTCTCTTCTGCCTCTCTTGCCAGCTACTCTATGTAAATTCCAGATCTCCATATTCCTGCATGATCCCCTATTTCTGTGTTTGTGTTTTAGCTTTGAATCTGGGTATCTGGCGTCTTTTCTATCATCTCAATAGTTTGTTCTGACTTTCAGCTCTTGAATTCCTTCCATGTAAAGCCCATTTGCTCCTCACTGGCTCTGACATTTGTCTGTCACTCCACTTTCTCAGAGTAGAAAATTCTGCTTATGCTTCATGGGTGCTGGGTGTTAGTGTGAACCTTTGCTGGACGGCTGTATTTCTAAACTTCCGTGCTTTGTACTGTTGATGCCTCTGGTACTTCGAGCCTCTAACGACTACGATCTTCAATTTGCCCACCACTAACACATAGTCAGATCACACATCTGCTTCTCTGAAGAACACTTACGTCATGAACTTTCCTTCCCAACCTTGATGCCGTTGTTTTGGTTCTGTGTCTGCCATCTGTATCTATCAATGTCAATGTTGGAAAGGGTCCCTCCAAAACCCAAACTGCTTGTGACAAAGGTTTGTGAAACATTCCCATTTTTTATCTTCCTATGCTTTGTTATCTCTTCTGATCCTGCCACTCATTTCTCCTATTTGTAGTAACATGTTTCTGGCAAGCATACTATCTATCACACAGCAAAGGTGTTTGTTGAAGTTCCTGTTGTGTTCAAGATTAGCTGTGTCTGTGAAGCACAGCGCAATGATGGCTTCCTGTATGGTCAATATAAAGGAGACTGTGATGATTTGATCACTGATTGGCTCCAATTCCACAAGCCATGACTGAGCTTTCTTGCTTGGCAGGAAACCCACTCAATTATTATGTCATCTGCATTTGTGGATGAGAAAAGCAGCGTGAGTCCTGTCTCTAATGTGCCAAGTTCACATCACTAATCCTCAGTACGTCATAATAAGAGAAATGACTGTTCTGCACCAAATACTGCAAACCCTTGTTCATCGGGCATCGGTGTTTATTTATTATACATTTTTATGAATAAGGAGAAAATTAATAGCAAGTGAAATGCCTTCCTCCTTTCCGTAAGGTCAAATTATTTTCCATCTATTTATTCCGAACTCGAAATAACCAGCTCAGACTTTTTCATTCTTTTTGCATTCAAATGTCCCATCTGTAAACTTGGCAATATTTTTAAGCAAATTACTGGAGTTTCACACCTGTGTCACCAGCTCCTTTGGTTAAAAGGAGAATGTAGCCACCTGGTTGCATTGCCTTTGGACTTTGTAAGCTCAGTGGGTAATGAAAAGGAGTTGGGCATGGGGGCGGAGCTATATCTTGTCCGAACAGTGATTAAAAACAAGCTATGGTTTCCTATTCTGCCAGTCTGCGATGGGAACTGCAACGATTCACATTCCCACCACTAGAGGCAATGCCTCTGCCGTTCACCTACTGCTTTTTTCTGTCTTTTTCTTTTGGGGTAAACATCGTCTATCGTCGTCTCCTGAAGGCACAATGTAATTGAAAATCAATGAAGGAATCAATTCTCCATTCAACTAAAGTATAAATATTGCTGGAAAAAAGCAATGCATTCTGGGGGGGTTGTCACTTCAGCAAATGACACCCCTTTCTTCCCTTATGCTGCAATTTTCACCCTGTTATAAAGGCAATGTGTTATGGTGCCCCTGCATTGCAAAGCTCTGTTTCTCGTTTGAAATATATTATATTCTGATTTGAAGCAAATGGAAGTGTCCTTACCAACCTTCCCTCTTAGTTCCCTCCGTGCTCCTTGTCCTTGTTATTCCTCCCTGACTCATATTTCCAATTTGAACATCTTTGGACGGCTTTGACAATGCCCCCAGTGGGCTATCATCGTACTTCACCTCGACCCTCATCTAGAAACGAGGGCCAATCACGCTGCCCTGCAAACGCGTGAAGACACCCCACATTTGCTCAGATGCCCGACGCCGGTTCCCCCGGACCCGCTAAGAGAAGCTAACTCGCGGTTCTTCCAAAGCCGCCTGGCTCACATCCACTCCACCCACCCTGACAAATGAGAGACAGGAGGGTTTAATGAAGAAAGGCCCATTTCTTCTTCCCAAGACTCGCTTTGTCAAACCTAAATGAAAAGCAAAACAAAAAAAAAAGCATCTGGGTTGTCTTCCTAAGAAAAAGCACAAAGGAAACTTGCGGATAGCTTATTTGTTTACACGCTCGACAATAAGGTATCTTAGGCTTAAAAACTACTCTAAAGCCAACTGGCAGGCTTGTCAACAAATGGACTGCTTTGAAAAAAATAATGCAAACACACTGAGCTGTAAAATCATCTTCTGAAGGACAGGGTGTAACAGCGTGAGGCAGACTGCCGCTTCAGTATATGTTTCTTCTTTCCTCTGTTTTCATTGGGATTTTTTTGTTGCTGCCTGCAATGTTTTTTTTTTCCTCCTGAATCTGGACACAGGAGAGGCCCCCTGCTGGCACTGTGGAGAGCAGAACAGACCGGCAGAATGTATGAGGGCTCAGTGCAGTATCTCCCCGTAACGGCAAGATAAAAACGTGACAGAATGAAATCCCCGGCGTACACGACTCCGCTCGAGCTTGTGGCGTCGGCCTGAGATGACTGCTGTGCACATAGCTCCGTGGAAAGCTCCGGAAAAATTAGCGCACTAAAAGCCACTATATGTAGTACATGAAATATCCACGTAGCCAGACTTGTGCCTCAGAAGTGTGTGAATAACCCTGAATAATGTGTAAAATATGGCCTTAAGGGTCCGGTTATACATGAAGACAGAGCTAATAAAATATGCCCAACGTTATCACAGGGAGACCATTGTGTCACGCCCAGCTCCGGCCGATCCCCATGTGTGCCACGCCCACCTCGTTACCTCGTGTTAATTCCTGATTGTCATCACCTGTTTCCTGTTTCTCTTGACTTGTCCGGTGTATTTAGTCATTTAGTCCGCGTCTGAGTTAGTCTTGTGGATCTGTCATTTACGTTCATGGTGTCAGTAGTGCTTGTTCCTTTTGTGCTACCCGAATAAACCCTGTTTCGCCTGCACTGACGGCTGGACCTCCCTGCTTGCCCGCTCGCCTGCTCACCACATATGACATTTTGTGTTTTGGAAAATATCATAAAATAGGCCCCAGCTGTTTTGAATGACCATCCATCGCAATGGTTTGTGGCTAAGGCAGTAGGCTGTGTGGTGTAGTTGTGAAGCCATGACAGAAATGGACTTTTCAACCCAGATACTGAATATTTGGGAAGAAAACATTCAGTGGTTAGCAATCCAGCCTCAAACTTCCAGGGCCCAAAGACATGCTGTTATAAAAACTGATGCGCCCAGGATGAGGTTTGTGTGTGTGTGTGTGTGTGTGTGTGAAGGTGTGTCCTATCCTGTCTTGTGCTCACCCTAAGCTTCTGGTGATTGGCTCCTTTATCCATGTGGCCCTGAACAGGAGGGATGTTCATTGGCTAGTAGCTTTCATGGTCATTTGCAAAAATGTCACTTTCTAAAACTACACAGGATC
Organism: Pollimyrus isidori; assembly: GCA_019775955.2. NCBI lineage: Eukaryota > Metazoa > Chordata > Actinopteri > Osteoglossiformes > Mormyridae > Pollimyrus > Pollimyrus isidori. The sequence goes on from JABFDZ020000043.1 coordinate 5,550,047, forward strand.
TCAAGAACAATTTCAGTTCAGTACTGATTAGCCCTGTGGTTCAGGGGTACACTGATTTCCAGCCAGTTCTGAATGGCAGACAGTTAATGGGACATGATCATTCTCAAGTGTGGCGCCCTGCTTTCCGCCCATTGGTATGTGACTGGTGTGTGACTATGGCTACCTCAGGTGAATGTGGAAGAGAGGCATGGTTAAAAAACCGTAGACAGAACAGAATCCAGAATCTGGTGATAATAAACAAACAAATACTATTACAAATAATAATAATACTTATAATGGCAATAATGAACAGACAAATACATGAATAAGCAAACACACAAATACATAAATAAGTACTACTTGTTACGTCCTGCTCCGTCCGCTCCTCCTGTGTGCCACGCCCACCTCGTTTACCTCCTGTGATTGCCCATTGTTTTCACCTGTGTGGCGTTGCCGCACGCCTGTCCTGTGCCTGTCTAATGTATTTAGGTTTACGTCTCTTCCCGCAGACGCGGCATTGACGTTGTTCAATGTGTGGGTGTGTTGTGCGAATAAACCCTTGTTTCCCCGTCTGCCTGCCTGGACATCCCTCTGTTCGCCGCTCGCGACCAGCACGATCGCAACACTACTATAACGACTACTAATACAGTAATAATAATGATAATAAATATGGCTCTGTGGGTGGTCTTGGTATCGCAGGCCTCCACAGTTAGGCTTTTGGATCGCAACCTCCCTGTGTGTGGACTATGCATGTTCTACTCATATTCTGCCAGAGTCCTAAGACAGGATGACTAGTGCCTCTAGACAACTGCCTCTAGACTAGTGCCTCTAGACAACTGCCTCTAGATTAGTGCCTCTAGACTAGTGCCTCTAGACTAGCCCTTCATGTGTGAAGGCAGTAGCCATGCTCATCAGGGGCTCAGAGATTGGACCTTTTTAGACTTCCACCTGCATATGGTAAGGATTAGGGACGCAGACTTGCTGTCACACCTTGAACTAAAAAATACTGACACATATCACTGGCTACCTGAAAGCAAGGGTTCAGAAATCGATGAAGAGGACGGATTCTCCATTGAAGAACGTTTTCTGTCACGTTCCAGGTATGCAACTTGTGAGCTCAAGAGATTAAGTATTTATTTCAGGAGAGAGTCCTAGACCCTGCTCTGAGCTGTATTAAACGTTGCCCTTGTGATACGGCTGAGTGTTCCGTCAGATTTCTTTTGCACGATGATGCTGAGAGACGCGCCCGACTGGCGGACAGGCCAGACACTGACCAAGCTGCTGCTCTCACAGGCTGAAATGTTGAGTGTAGCAATTATATAATATAATTCCACTGTGGTGAAAAAAAAAACGAACTATGGCTGCTTCCGTTGTTTGTGTGTGTGTGTGTGTGGGGGGGGCTGGACTTCACAGAACATTACAGAACCGAAAAGCCACAAGCCAGGATCCTCGGAAATACGAGAAAATGTTGTTTGTAACATTTCGTTTTTTTATGTTACATTCCGTTATATTGTTACTCCACTCTATCTTATTCTGCTGATGCATTCTCATTCTGCTGAAGCATTCCCAACACGACGTTCCCAACATGACGTTCCCAACACAACATTCCCAACACAACGTTCCCAACACCACATCCTCAACACTTGCTTCTTAAATAAACAAAAATGCCATCAGCAGCTGCAGCGTCGTCGGCGCAGTGTAAGGAATATTGATTACTGCCAAAAGAGTGTCTTTTTTTCATTCTAGAGATTTTATACATTAATATATTAATATACCTAGTATTTTGATTGCTCACCAATTATTTCCCTCTGATATCCACAGGTGTGCCTTTCTAATCGTTTTTGATTCATTACACATTATAGAATGTGGGGAGAATGTGTTGAATTAGAACTTCGATCGGGTCTACACCCCTGCCTGCTAACCTGATTTATTCCTTCACTGTGTTTAGCAGTTTTTTTTTTCGATTCTGCTTGAGGAATGGAGCCACCGACAGCCGTGTGTCTGTTATTGATCCTTGTGTTCAGATGCATAATTGAAGCTGTTGGGGGAATGTATAATTGAAGTTACAGATCTCACGTTAGACAACATCTGGTCGGTTTCTAATTTCGTCGTTTGTTTTTTGGTTTTGCTTGTTTTGCTTTGTTTGTCTTTTGGTTTTGCTTGTTTTGCTTCGTTTGTCTTTTGGTTTTGCTTGTTTTGCTTCGTTTGTCTTTTGGTTTTGCTTCGTTTGCGACAAAATAAACAAATGAGGATGCAAGGTGAGTGCCTGCCTCAGTGTGGTGTTGGACCACGCGTTGGGGGACATTCCGATGTGGGGCAGCCCCGCACCAGTGTGAGTGTGGCACCGAGGTGCAGTGGTTCACACTCTAACGTCGTTCCTCTTGGACCACGGCTTGAGCCTCCGCCACGGCTCTGCGTGAGTGGGCTTTGCAAGTGGTCAAAGTGGGGACTCCTCCAATTTTCCTCCATCAAACTACGCATGTGTGTGCGAACGGTGTCTGCAAAATTAATACCCCTCCCACCCCCGAACAGGACAAGCAGTTACGGGAAAAGGCCGGATTTATAAGTGCCTAAAAAGGTGATAGTTTTGCAAACGCACATGCAGTCTTTGAATAAATGTATATATTTCTATAGAACACAAAGGCTCGGTCATTGAACCAGCAATGTTGATATGCTTTTGGGTGCAGCGGTGTCTCCAGATGGCAGCGTTTCACATGAATTTTACACGACTCAGCAGCACACATAAAGGCTGTTTAGAAAGGTGCAGGTCTCTCCTCTATCTCTGCTTTCCATTAGAAGCCTGTTCAGCGTCTCCTCTCTGAGATTTCCAGGATTTGCATGAGCCCCTAGTCACTCTGCATAAGGAAATCCTACTGACAGTACAAAAACTGACATTAGCAGGGGCAACAGAACCAAGCAGGTGCTCAAACAATAAAGGGTTTTTTTTTTTCTTATTTTTTATTGTGAATCTCTGTAGTGGAAAAAACCATAGATACTGTTGGAGCGTTGGCTGCTTTCCTGAACATCCACTCAGAAAACATAGTGGCTCGACCCAGGTTACCGATTACTGATTGTTGCCTCTAGACTCAAGTTCCAAACCCACCCTAAAAAATTCTCCCAGCCACATTTAAATGACTTTAGACCTCAAAAGTATCATATTCCTGTGAGGAATCTGTTCAGTATTTCTTCGACGCGCTGGCCAATCCTTAAAAAAACACCAGAAGTGTTCTCCAACTATTCTCTAGTTATTTCACTGCTGAAGGGGTATCTTATGCAAGCCCTGTGGAAGACTCTTTATAAAAATGCACTGTACGTGTGTGGCAGTAACACTCATGAACACTGGCTGCAAAACACGGGTTTAGGTTGGGATTCAAGTCACCAGATGAGCCCTGGCGAGGCAGCCAAGAGAGTCTTTTAACTTATGTAAAAGTGCATTTAAAAATAAAGTATTGAAATAGCCAAAATGTGCCAGTATAAAACAAAATTAGGCAGAGCGACAAGAATGTACATGTCTTCACCTCAAGGGGGAGCTCTAGTGTCCGACAGACATTTTGCATGATGCCTTCATGTGAAAAAAAAATAAAAATGGCACGATGGCTTTATTTGCCATTTGCACAAGTACATTGGAATTCTCTGTCTCACATATCCCATCGTGCTCGCCCCTTTGAAACATTCGTGGTTGAGAGTGACGTTTGGGGTCCGAGCACAGGGGGTCAGGGCACGCTAAAGGACCCAACAGAAATGTCAATATTTTGATAAGGGCAGGGCTGGAATGGGTGACCGTCGGATCACAGGCACAGGTGCCTGAATGGCTGAGCCGCACAAGATGAATACACTTCATTCTAAGAATGCAGTGTCTAACCAATAGCAGGTTTTCAATGGTGGGATGGCCACCGATTGGACGGAGGCACTACCGGGCACTATCTGATTGGAGCGAGACTAATATCTTGTTGTATGCCCCCTCCCCCCTGCAGAGCACATCTCCATTGATTAGAATGAGCTCGGTTTTGTGGCCTCCGTTGCCTGTTTAGCTCCGTAATTGAGGGGGTGCCCCGGTCCGCTGGACGCTCACCGCCGCCCCAGCCGCCACAGAGACCTCGCCGCTAAATCACGCCGTCCGCTGACTGCCTCCGTTGGCGACACAGGGCCCGCCTTCCCTCCTCGCCGCTGAATCACGCCGTCCGCTGACTGCCTCC
>JABFDZ020000043.1:5659681-5683794 GCA_019775955.2 Pollimyrus isidori
ATCCCCTTTACCAAAAGATGTTTCTATCCTATCCCCTTTACCAAAGGGTGTTTCTATCCTATCCCCTTTACCAAAGGGTGTTTCTATCAGATCCCCTTGACCAAAGGATGTTTCTATCCTATCCCCTTTACCAAAGGATGTTTCTATCCTATCCCCTTTACCAAAGGGTGTTTATATCCTATCCCCTTTACCAAAAGATGTTTCTATCCTATCCCCTTTACCAAAGGGTGTTTCTATCCTATCCCCTTTACCAAAGGACGTTTCTATCCTATCCCCTTTACCAAAGGACGTTTCTATCCTATCCCCTTTACCAAAGGATGTTTCTATCCTATCCCCTTTACCAAAGGGTGTTTCTATCCTATCCCCTTTACCAATGGATGTTTCTATCAGATCCCCTTGACCAAAGGATGTTTCTATCCTATCCCCTTTACCAAAGGATGTTTCTATCAGATCCCCTTGACCAAAGGATGTTTCTATCCTATCCCCTTTACCAAAGGATGTTTCTATCCAATCCCCTTTACCAAAGGTATCATGTTGTGTAGGATTATGCTCACCATCATAATTAACAAGCGACTCAAATCCTGACTTTAGCTACTGCATGCGATGCAAACCCGTTTCACTAAAAAGCATCCACTCGGTAATAATACACTGGGTACGAATGTAACTGTATTGGCCCCTGAGATTTACTGTAAACCAGCAGCCTTCTCAGTACTTATGCATGTACACTAATCACTGGTTACACACAAGAATTCTTCTCCTGTTATTATTAGCATGTGCGTGGTAGACAGTGTTAGCCAAGGCAACTTTTTTATTACTTACATTTATTATTTATAGGCAGCAAAATATAGGACCTTGCTCAGAGTTACAGCTGCCTTTATCAGAGAGTTCAATGCCTGAACCACAAATCCTGTGCCTATTTTTACAAGGACTGTTTGCCTGACAATTGGAGATCATTTATTACTGGACAGATTCATGAATTCCCTGGTGCTTATCGGAGTTAGCGGAGAGGGAGGTCTCTCACGGGGGCCCCCGCAAAGCACCTGGCAGCTGGAATAGAGAAGCCGCAGGACACATCTGGATCTCCAAGATGTCTGCGTACGGGCTTTCCAGGAAAGTCTTTCAGTGTCGAAAAATAAACATAACAACCACACATCTAAACTGTTCCCAATGATACTTCACACACAAGCTGTTTTTGATAAATCAGCACGTACTCTTTAGCTAAATGGCACGAGAACATTCAGGCTTCACTTTCACAGGTTTACGTTATGGTCTATTATCCAACCATTGGGCTGCACAAGCATGGTTCTTTGAAGCTGCTATTTTCAATTACTGTGAAACATGTTCCTCGTTAGCTAACAGAGGAGGGGAAGCCTTTTAGAATTACACAAAGATGCAGACCGATTCCTAGGCCCTTCTCTTCCAGATAGGCCCCTGCCCGCCCACTCACAGCGTCCCACGGCGGCCATGATGACAATTAATTTGCTTATGTTTGTGCTTTATTTATTCAGATAAACTACGGGCCTGAATGCTTATGTTGCGTTCGGTCAGGCGTCGAGCGGGAAAAGTAGGCGAGCCAGGAATGCCGGTGAACGGGGTTTAGTCAAACGAAACAGGGCTGACAGCGACTCACATCAGCAAATATCAATGACGGATCTGACAAGACTAACTCAGACGTGAACTAAATACATGGGACAAGTAAAAAATAACAGGAAACAGGTGATAACAATCGAGGAGCAACACGAGGTAATGAGGTGGGCGTGGCACACACGGAGATTGGACTTTTTACTTTTTAAACTTACTTTTTAATATGAAAATGATTTCCCATCTTCTGCACAGTTTACGAAAAAAAATGCCTATAAGTGAAATAGCTCTGGAAGAGGAAAATACAAGCAAATTCCTTAAACATGTTTTCCATCTGTAATACCTTGACCACATGTCTAACGGTGGGTCCCCGTAGACCTTCAGTGCCGCGACTGAACAAGGCTGTGGAAAATGATTTAGTGAGGAAACAGATGAGGGAAATAAATTTGAAAAACTATAAACGTGGCAAGATATTGTACTTTGACGTCTCCATTGCCTAACCTTTGCCCTGGAAATCTACAGTATGAACAGCCAAACCAGTGTTCTGCCGCATATTTGCCATTTATTTAGAAAATGACCACTATTGAAAACCCTGACTCTTTGTGGCATTTCTACTGGACAAAAGACAAAATAGGTTTAAAGTATAGTACACTGAACAATGCGCTCTTTCATTCGGTTTGTATGGCAATAACATATCACAACAATTACTTAAGTAAAAGGAAATACAGATATATTTTCTGAAATGTGAATACATTCCCCCATTTTTTTACGTAGTTCGACTGTCAAGAGTGTGAAAAGTGCTTGAATTGGCAGTATACTCGACTCCACTTCACCGGTACTTGAGGAGGGCATTAACGCAATGTTAATACATACTGTACTGCTCTGCACTTGCAGCTTGTGTGTGTTATATATTATAAACAGCAAGAAGAGAAAATAGCAATGTTTCTGTTATGAAGAGTTATCCTAACCATTCCGCATACTGGCACAGTATTTGTACTCGGATTAAATATCATCCGACTTTAAAATAGTCTGTGCATGAGATATGGCCGATATATCAGCATGCCATTCAGAATCTGCTGTGTGTGATACAGTAGAAGGTAAACATAGACTAGACTGTGTTATATTACATAAAGTGGCAAACCTATTTCGACCTTTTTTATAATCTTACACAAAGCTTAAACACATTTAATGCAATCACGGAGTTGTGTCAGGCCTGTATTTTTACACAAATATATTTATGTCAGAAATCATTATAGATTATATATCCAGACTGTCAGTCACATGATCTTTAAAAGCATATTTCATTGAAAGCAACACAACTAGCTTTCAGTTGATGAATTTGTTCTGCTTTATATTTTACTGAAGCAGTTAATAGTGAGGATTTTTTTAAAAAGGGACAGTTTATAAAATAATCGTGAAGGAAACAAGTCACGTTTTCGCAAGAGTACTGCTGCAGCTACTGAGCTCTTTGCGCAGATTTTAAAGGAAGGCAAAACCTGAGAATGCCATTATGCAAATGAAGCCAGCATCATGTGACGGGTGACTGGCGTGCGCCTCGCCCTTCCCGTGACACGCGCACGCTGTTTACCCCGCTTCCGAATTCGCACACGGTTAAGGGACCGGGCTGAAAATCGATGTGAGCCAGAAGACCTTCGGGGTCATTCAACACTTGTTTGTCTCATGCATCTGGGATCAATGCAGCAGGCAGCCGTACGCAGACGCGACCAGACCCGGGACCAGTCGATGATTCATCCAGCGATGGCCGATAATCAAGGCGTCTTTGTCCGGCCTCCGAGGCCAGCAGCGACATGCTCGGCGTACGAGCTAATTACAGAATCTGCTACTTTGTGACTTCCGATTCGGCCGGAGGGGAAAGCATTTGTTAGGGTTGCGCTTGCATTTACTACCTATCGATACATATTACCAGTTTGCTTCGCTTCCCTTCTGCCGTCACAATCAGAAACCGCACAAATACATGTTACTACACTCAAGTTCAGGCCCTATGAACTTTCTCTAGAACTAAGAGTGAATCCACTGGCTCGTTTAAAAATGATCTAATACATTTAACTAAACAAACAAAGCTGCCTCTATTCCTTATTCATTCCCTCAGCAATGACGGCAAAGAATAATAGGTCACAATTTAAAAACAAATTCAGGGCCAGCTGTTCTGATTTAAATACATGAGGACAGCATTAGCTTATCTCCTTATCCGTTCTACAGGAAAAAAAAAAAAGGTTCCTAGGTTTATACAATGATCTAACGATAATTAAATGACAGCCATGCTGCCCCAGGACTGTAGCTCCACAAACTGAAAGAAGGACGTTCTCCTGATACAGTGTAACTCTGGAGCACCTGTAAAAAAATTCCCAAAAACAAAAGAAACATTGTCTGATGGTATGTAAGGTTTGGAATGCAAGACTGGGTCTTATTTCCGCTACCGCTGTCCTTCCCTGGACAAAGACAGCGCAAATAAGCCTGTCCGATACAATGTAACTTAACAACTCCTGTGTGGTTTGGGGATCAAATCCAAACCGTCAAAAAATACGGCACCTGTAGTGTAGAGGGTCTCGTCCTTTAAACACGGGGCGTGCTGTTTTTTATTACCCACCAATCCTATCTCATGAGTTGCAAGCCAATACCTTTCTAGGTAAAGTCAATCCTAATCAAGCTGATGTATTGATTACACATAACAAACAAGGAAACCATCTTGCTGAAGATGAGGCATGCGTAAAGCTCTCCCTGCCTAATTCTCCATTCAGGAAACATTCATGGAAGCATCCGCGGGTTTCAAACGCTGGAGAAACTTGGCTTCTACTTTGAAGACCACGGCTTTTAAAGTGTTCGAGGCAGCTCGTCTGAACTCTCTTCCCCCTGACTGTCGACAGTCTTGTTCCATTTGTTACACGTCATCGCTGCTCCTCTTCATAGCCAGGATTTCTCTGCATCATGCTAATCTGACACCTTCAGCCAAATTCTGAACAAAGGAGCACAGTTTGATTTTATAGCCGCGTATCCTAGACACTGAGGTCTTGCCATGCTGCGAATATCGATACACGTTTTTACCAAAGTGCCACTGATCTCACATTTACACACTAGAGAGCATAATGACGCCCGACTATCAGATTACTGCATCAAGAGAAGCGTCCCAAGAAGCTGCCCTTTCACTGCCCAAGTCCTCTCCATTGATTTCTCTTTTTGACCCTGTGCGTGTGACATTATACAGCTATACACAGACACACAAGCACACGGACACAATACAAACATATTATTATCAACGTAAATAAGGGTATGAACTCAGAGGATGGGATTACATTATTTTCTTAGTTTCACCTTCATTTAACTCAGGAGAGAGCTGAGTAAATCAGTTGGCGATTGACAGCACATGATAATCCCATTCATCGTGGATTCCAAAGCTGTTCTTCCCTCGTGTCACCCCTGTATACCTCAACCTCAAGCAGAAGATCATAAAAGCTTGAACCAGCTGCATAAATAATAGAAACCATGAGCCTTACTTTGAGTATTCTTCATTGTCCTTGTCGCATCTCGCATCCTTGTGTTTTTCCCAGTCTTTTCCATGCTTACAGGTGGTCAGTAAAATTATATCTTCCCCATTGTGAATGTGATATAAAGCATTTCTGGTTTCCGAACCGATACCCGTCAGGTACCGCTTTCCTTTGAAAACGAGCAAGTATCTCCGCGACGGGGGAATGTTGTTGAGCGTCAAGTACCCCCTGCCGCCGCCCTTCTGCGGGTGATCTTTTGAAAACAGAGGAATGGACACATCAAAGTTGGGCCGAAAATTGTCCACATCGATGCTGGCTTTGGCTAAGATAGCCTGACCTATATCAAAGGCCAGCTCCTCTGTATAATCCGGCCAAGTACCAGAGTAGAGGTTGAATATGAGGTGGTTCCTCCCCGCGTTCCAAAAGGGAAGGCTTTGGACTTTTGTCTTGACGCCGTGGATGTACTGACTAGACAGCTGGTCCCTGTCGAGTGTGTCGATGCTCAGCACAAACAAGCACGCGTCGCTGGGGTCCGTGGTGTGGAAGCGAGACTCCTCGATGGCAGTCAAGATCTTTTGATAGCTCTCAGAGACCTTCTCACCCTTGGGCAGGGGGTAGATGTAGACCCTGAATCCATTTTGGCATAGGCTGAAGTCAAAGCACGTGTCCATTCGACATCTCCTGTTCTGGAATATGTGTTTGTGTATCTCCCGCCTTTTCCGAGGAGATAGGTGCTGGTGATGGTGGGGATGAGGAACACGTCTCTCCTCCTCTTCCTCCTCACCTCCATCCAGGAAAGTCCTCAGAGGATGGGTGGACGGCAGCCAACGTTGCTTCGGGACACTCTGGCTCTGTGACACTTTGTCCAGGTGGGTGAGCTGGTGCGGGTGGGGCTGGATCTCCCCGATCTGCAGACCCCAGAGGTAGGCGAGCAGAAAAAGACAAGCCCCAAGAGACACGAGCAGGTACCTCTTCTTGGCCTGCATGTGGGCAGCAGGGCTAATGGTGACGGAAGCAGAGGCGGGAGAAGTCGATGGGCTGGCGTCCGCGATCAACCCGCGAGGTCGCCTTTCATCCCAAGCGTAGCATGATACTGGCGGCGCGAGCGGCTGCACGGGCAGAGCACAAGTAAAACGTTCACTGCCGAATGTTCACGTCAAGCATATCAGTGCAGCTGATCTCCATCCAGTACCTTCTAGTAAGATTTAGTCAACCACATTAAGCACATTCCAGCGCGTAAAATAAACGCTGAAATACAAATAAACAAAAGAACTTTTAATTAAAAAAATATATAGGCTATTTTAGAACTACTTTGACTCCTGAAAGTTTGCATAACATATGTAGAACAAAGTGCAGAAAGGAAAAATGGCAGGAAAACGACACAGCAGTTTGCAAATTAACTGAAAGGGAAAAAACTTAAAGCAACGCGCCACCTTCCTACCTGGTTTTACCAGAAACACCTGTCGCTGATTTCGCTCCTCCGGACAAACGGACAGGGGCTCTTATACGCTTCACTGTTGACCGACAGTATCTCATTCGTCACCCTGATTTACTATTTCTTTATTTTCCTTTTTGCAGATAATTGCTTTGGTCCTTTAGATCTAGTGTGTGTTTCAGGATATCATGTTTGAATGAACTTTTCCCGGTTATAAGCGCGGAGACGGGAGCATCTGCAGAAGTTCTACCACGAGTCTCCTAATTCATCGCTCCGCACCGCTTCGCGCTGGCGACAGAAAGACATCGGCGTCATTTCAACACATACTTCCGAGATATTTCCGGTATCTCTTGCATGTTATTCCCGTTGCCATCCACGTATTCGGCTATATGAAAGAGATATAAGGCTTACCGATATCAATTAGTAATTCCCATTTGAACCCCGTTCCCTAAAGTGCGCTCCATACCAGGTGTGTCACCCCACGCTGTCGCATGTCGCCTACATTCCATAAGTGGATATAAATGACACAACATAATAACTATTCAAACCCATATTAAGTTGTGTCGTTTACGAAAGAGTCTTTTCGGAATTTCCTTTTAAACAAAGCATCCGAGGATTTCCATATGCGGTCATGGCACCGATATCCAAAAAGCACGCAGTTTCAACCCGTAACTCAGGCTATTTGAAAACTCCGACTTTAAGGGCTTTTAAAACCTTTTTTTTCAAATGTCACTTTTTGTCTCTTTCCCCGGATTTCGTTTGTGTGTTTACGTCCATATGAAAGTCTTGAAGAAACTCTGAAAATAACGCAGCATGTATGGTGCTTTCACCAGGTTCGGGGTTAAGGGAATAAAAGCACCGAACTTGCCATTCCGTCTTTCGAAAATCATAGTATATTTATAGTTAAAACAGCTTTTCCCCCTCGTTGTTGTAGTTTCTATAGTTTTCCGTAGTCCTCTTTCTTGAAACCTTTAACTGTATCCGCAGAGTTGTGCCTGGGATCAGGCTGTGTTTCGACAGAGTCTGCATGTGCGTGTGTTTACAGCCCAGAAGGGAAACATCATTGTGGACCAAAAAACGCCGATCTGTTGAAAGACCTCCTCCTTCACATCGCATATGCAGAAATAACTCGCCGCTGACAACTTCCCCGATGCATTTCGTGACACGTGTTTGCAAAGAGCTGCTGGGATCCCACGGCTCATGCGAGCATCTTCATATTTTAAAGTTGACGATGTCTATGCCACCTAAACCGTACTCGGCTTTGGTGACGATCTGTTTTTTTTTCTTCTGTTTTTACGGGTTAATCAAAGAATCTGCGGCTTAACCCGACATGCGAGCAAATTATCGCTGTCCATCGACTTGTCTAATCATCAGATCCTCCTTGCCACGGAATGTGGCCGCATATTATACCAAGCAGAGGCGTCTGCACAGTAATCCTGGAGAGTTTGCGATCCCCTTCCAGCATCCTTCCCTCGGCTCTCATCCGCACCAAGCGGGCGAACCTCCCACCACGCCGATACCAAATGGCAGGTTGTCGGTGGAGCGAGATCCGGCGAGTGGTACGGCCGAAGCGCCGGCCGCCTGGATGGATGCGGGGAGGGAGGCGTCAGACAGCGGCTTGTGGGTGTTGGAGGAGCGCGGCATGCAGGCGAAAGTTTACGGTGCGCAGTGACGTGGACTGTGACACCACCATTTGGGAAAAGCGGCAGCATTTCTGGAGAACAAGAAGCGGATGGTATCGCACAGGCTTTTAATTATAATTCGCCTTAATAACTCAGGAATAGAGAGCATACGAAATCATATTTTCAGTTAATCTTTGAAGTGTATAGAGGTGATCATAATCCAATTACATTTCTCTTCTCCTTTATTTAATACATAATCCAGAAGGAATGGTGTATTTAGCTGAATGCCTCTTCCTTAATAAGCAAGGCTGAACAAACTGATTTCGTGAAGCGGGGAAGGATTATGGTTGATACTTTTAAACCTTTCGTCGAGTAATAGTAGTGAGTCTTAATACTATGCACGAGTAAAACATCTGGGTAATTATGGAAAGTAGAATTTTACTGTCTTACCTTGAAAAAAAAATATTACAGGTTGTGGCTAGGTGGATAGACAGATTATCATTTGGAACCGCTATTACTAAATGCATGTTAAAAATACAGGAGATCCAGTGTTGCAAAATGCAGAAGCTAGTGGGACAATGGTAAAATATATAAATTGTGAGTTTAATATACTTCGTATTACAATTATGCAGTGAGTAATGGTGGTAGCCTACAATCACAGTGACAACACCCTGACCAACGAACCTGTTAGAGCAATTCCTGGTTCTTATAAAGAAAAATCGAATCAGGGGTGTGTGGTTTTTATTTACTTATTTTAATTTTTTGGAGGATTCCCTGCGAAAATAAAATATTCTGTAACTTTTTGCTCTCCATTATGGTTTCAATCCATTTCTCAAATAGCATTGAAATTAATATTACTTGTAGCTAAACTATTGCTCTAAGGGAGCCAGCGTTCCCTTATTGATTGCCATATCCTAAATTCATCCGTATTATTACGGTGACTTGTAACGAAGGGTTTTCCTGGAGGATGTTAAATTGTCCTTTCCATTTCAGGAGCACTCCGGGCAAAAGCGGAAGATAAGTGGTATGCGTGATCATTTTACTGGAGTTCAGGTGAATAATGTTTTCCTAGATTACTGGGGTAAAAAGACACGTGATTCATAAAAAGGATCGTTGCCCCCACTAATATGTGCCACTGGGGACTGCCAGGGAACATCGCCATGACGATAACTACACCGCAATTATTTTCTGATAATAAGACACACCTCTTCTATTTTGCCTTTATTTGTTATGAAATGTTATTTATCATAATTACTGCTCATACAATCTGTTTAAACTAAGGTGTGGTGTTTATCCAAGTAGCTACACACGGTTTATCAAGCAATAGATGACGCCATCTTGTGGCCTGTGATGTAACAGGACATGAGTAACCAAGAATACGGGTTGAAAGCTTTTTTTTCTTATTCTCTCTCTCTCTTCCATGGTCTTTTATGCTGGGTGTTCAATGATAGCTTACGTAGCACTTTAAATCTGCAGCGCATGTTTTCTAGACATTATCATTTTTTCTGCCACATTTGCAAGGACTCATCTGTTTAACCTATGTGAGTTATAAACCGTGAATGGCCAGTAAAGCACTATGGCGCGATTATTTTAAATCTAATTGACTGAAACAGTTATTATACCAGTCAATACAGATATTCTACACTCGGATAGCTCTGCATGCTGAAGTGATATGAAATGCAGTTAGACATAAAAGTGTGTTGAGACCGAAATTCGCATTCAGGTGCGTATATGTGATTACAGGACGGGGTTGGAAATTCTGGGCATCTTGAGAAAATGTTGCTTTGGGCCCCCCGCTTAGTTTGGCACATTGAATATGAATAAATAGTTATATCTAATTATATAATATGTAGGAAGGAGGGGTGCTTCTTGGCAGATATGCAGTGCGGGTGGAGTTACAGGTGCAGTCGGGTTGGGGTCATGCACCACACAACAAAACACTCCCCAAAGGACACTGGTGCAGTGAGCAGTGATGCGCAGGCCTCAGAAAGCTGGACTCTGCGTGGTCGTCCCACTGGACTTTGCGTGGTCGTCCCCTAGGGGCTCTGCGTGGTCGTCCCACTGGACTCTGTGTGGTCGTCCCCTAGGGGCTCTGCGTGGTCGTCCCACTGGACTCTGCATGGTCGTCCCACTGGACTCTGCGTGCTCGTCCCACTGGACTTTGCATGGTCGTCCCACTGGACTTTGTGTGGTCGTCCCACTGGACTCTGTATGGTCGTCCCACTGGACTCTGCGTGGTCGTCCCCTAGGGGCTCTGCGTGGTCGTCCCACTGGACTCTGCGTGCTCGTCCCCTAGGGGCTCTGCGTGGTCATCCCACTGGACTCTGCGTGCTCGTCCCACTGGACTCTGCGTGCTCGTCCCACTGGACTCTGCGTGCTCGTCCCCTAGGGGCTCTGCTTCGAATGGCGTTCATCTTGCACAAGACAGGATGCGATCGTGCAGATACTTGATTTATAAAGCGCCGCGTGGAATTATGGATGGTGACGCGTCGCAGCGTAAGAGCGGCCCGGCCGCTTGGGGAGACGTGGCAGCGACGGCGGATTAGCGGGTCGCCCTGCGGGGCTGCTGAGGTTATGGTCGATTCCCCTGCTTCTGTGTCATCTTTTCAGTGCAGATCGAAATTCGTGGAAGATTTGCCAACGGCAAGTGAAACAGTCTGTTATATCTATAGGGAGCATTAAGAGCAGAATACTGGCCATGATTGTTATGGTAGAATTCGCTTTGTAGGTCCATCCGTGGTGTTGACACTCTCTCTCTTATAGATCGCATGCCTGTGAGACAGTGAGAGAGCACCATTGGGAAGCGTCCTCATAGCATCCCGAAGCCAGGACTTCGAGGCTTTGTCTCTAGGCCAGGGTTAAAAATCGCGGTCCTCGAGGTCCGAGCCCTGCTGGTTTTCCAGCCTTCCTTTACCTGTCAGTCAGGTGTGAAGCCTCTGACCAATCAGAATCACTCATCATTAAACTAACTACCTGGGAGAACTGAAAACACGGCCTGGATTTGCAATCGAGGTCCAGATTTGAAGAACCCTGCTGTAGGCCATAACTACGCTCTCTCCCAGCTTTCCTTCATTTCTTCCTGTCTTGTTTGTTTTCCTGCCCAGTTTCTTACTAATAATTTCATTGCATCAGCACTTATGATCTTTAGTGCACAAGCTGTTTTATTTTACACCACCTCAGTTTAATATGCCAGAGCAGAGGACGCCAACTGCAGCAGCTAATTAATTACATTTCAAACGAAGCGGCAAGAAACTATGAGACACAATGAAGCATTTTGTTTTGGGTTTTTTTTTTGGCTTAAAGATAAATAAAATAGCTGCTAAAAGTCAAACAGATGTCACCTGTTTCAAACCATCTGGGTTTTTCTTATGCAGCAAATACATGCATATTATAGCCTAGTGTAGTCTAGAGACTTGCTAAACAAGGAGCAACTTGCATGCAATTATGCTAAAAGATTAACAATTTTTCATTAACCCTGTCGTTCAGAGCCACGGCTGTGCTTAATAGCTTTCGCTGCGCTGATGAAATGTCCAGTTCCAAGGCTTTGTCTGGCAATTTCCTAAAACTATTAGGCAATAAATAATTTTGTTTAGAAGAGATAGATCCCGAGACTCTCCTGAAGGGCTAGAGATTTTACACTCTTGCAAGCCCCCTGCGCTCTTGATTTATGAGACTGGGTAGATGTGGAGAAAAATGATTTTCGGTAATATTTCACGCCATTATGCAGGGCTGATTTAAAATCCTCTCTCATTGATTTCATTCCCTGCCACTCCGCTCCGTCATCAACGCGGCCCCGAGCTGCCACTCTCCTTCCTCCTCTCCTCCTCTTGCTTTTTTTTGCTGTTTATTTCGGTATGTTTTGCTGGAGGTGTCAGATCCTGGCTCCTGCGCTGTGTGCACTGCTGTGCTTGTTAGGGGAACGAGTGACGCCCATGTCAAATCTCTATTTTTACAGTAATGCAATGGCAGCAGGTTCCCGTTTTATTCCTAGTCATCTCAAACAAATTTCATATTTTCTTCTGGTTTTTTTTTGTTGTTGTTGCTTGTTTTCTGAGCCACAGTATGCGATGCTAAATGATCGGAAAGGAAAGCATATTATATAAAGGTGCAGATTTTTTTTGTACCCTCTTTAACACTGTGCTATCAAGTAACATTAAAGGGAAGCAATATCGTAATTAGATTTTTGAATATTTTATGCATCTTTGTTTGACTGGTTGCTGTTTATTCGACAGCATGTGGTGACGTGATTTAAAATAAATCGTTATTTTTCTCAGTGGTAGGAGCTAAGTATCAGCTGTAACGTTTCCTTTTTTCCAGTTTCCTGGAAGATAAGGGTGGGGGATGCTGCTTCTTCTTCATCCTCCTGAAGGCGGACTTAGTTCAAGGGCTTCGGGATCGAAGAGCACAGCGAGGATGTTTCTCGTTGATCCTTGGCATAGCTTAGCGGCACGTAGCCACGTCGCCGTGACACAGAGAATCGCAGGGAGTTAAGAGCGGGGCCGGAAAATTGGTCGTTAGCGTAGTTCACTGAGATACTCCTTACCGCGGCGGAGGATGCTAGGTGTAACGCATTGCGTAGGTCGTGTGCTTCCTGGAGGGTATGGTTTGATCGCTAGCCTAACCATATTTGCTTCACATGGGTATGTTCAGGGCAGCACTGCTCTGTGTGCGTCTGCCAGTTCCTTCTCTGTCCTCACAGCTCGCCCAGTGCTGCTGGCGAAGGCTTTGGGAAGTTTGGCTGCCCTGCCCCCGGAGTTCAGGGTGCTGGCGCCTGGCCGAGGGGCCGGTCGCCGCTCTCTTTGTAGTTGACCTCGGCTTGGACGGCCAGCTCCATCCGCATTTAGCCCCACGGACCTCCCGAGCGTGAAGCTCCCCCTCCCCACCCAGCTCCTCTGTCCCTGAGAACTGGCACCTTCACCACATTGCGCAACACCTCTCCCGACTGACCCATATAGAAGAGAAGGAGCGTTCTCCGCGTCCCCTTAAGCGCCATCGCTTGCCGCCCCTACCTCGACCGAATCCGTCGCTCACGGTCTTCTTAATGCTAGACGGTTGAATATTCGTTGTGTCTCGCTGCCTCTGTGACCCCGCCGTTCCAAAAATAATGTATCTCTGATTTTCTAATCACCGGCTTACCTTCTATAGACTTGGAAGGAAACAGACTTAATAGCCAGTTGTCAATATATATTACTGTACGTAGAGGCTGACTGGAGCTGAGTCTCGGGAGAATAACGAAGATGTCGATATCGGTTTATTTTCGGACGCGTTTGTAATGCTGAAACGCAAGGTCATCAGGTATTTTCTCAGTGTTCGTCATCGTGCGGCACCAAAGCTAACCCACCTCTCATTTCTGCTTGATACTTCGGACATATTCCAGGCCATTTCCGCCGGGTTTTCCCATACAGGGCTGGCTGAGTGCAATATATTATAGGGTGGATTTTCGTAAACAAATATGCCATAACTATTCAAGGTCAAAGATTACCATGGCGATTCAGGCACCTCAGCGGACATTTTTTTGTTCCTTTCATAAAATTGTGAAATTGAAGCAGTAAATTAAAATGTATCTCCTATTAACATTTTTCTAAGGAGACAGCAGTATATAAGGGTATAACTGTTTAGTAGTAATTCCTAGATTTTGTCACCTATTGACAGATAAATGATTATTTCATGTGAGCTTATTTTCAATTCAGTGAAGTGACCTTTGTCAGGTCGTTATTCATAATGCCCCGTTCATAACACCTTGTGTCTGTTACTGTATTTTATTATACATTCACAAATTGCAGTTAAATACTCACATATTGCCTAATTGCTGTTCATAGGCCTCCATTAATTTTTCTTCAGTTTCATTTCCCATTGAGTGATATCATAAAAAGTTAGCACACACTATTCAAAATGCTTAATAAACCCTGGCACTTCTAGGTATTCATCACAATGATAAAATGTTAGTCTAAGTGGAGAGGTGTCAGAACAAAGGATTGCAATTCCTTAAAAATTCCATAAAATCAAATAGCACATAATTACGACGGTATTAACATTTCAAAGAGGACGTCTTTTAGCCTCGTCAGTAGTCCACAGTCCTTTTCTATGTCTGAAGCTTCAATAAATATTGAAAAATGAGGAGCTGGTTCAAGTGAAAATGCAATTTTCCAGCACATTCATCATTCCTGTAGCCTCATCAGGCCTCAGCAGGAGCAACTGATTATTTTTGGGACAGATTTCAAGCTGAGTGTCGGTACTGGAACGTCTTTGCAGGGAGGGTTTATTCAGTCCAGTTTTTATGATGTGACCAATCAATTGACTGGCAGGTGGGCGGCGGCAAGAGAAAAAGACAAAACGTCATTGGTAATGCGGAGGTCATTCAAGACAAGCCACACCCTTTACATTGGCTCCACCCTGACCCCGCCCCCTCACTCCACCCCTTGCCCTACCCCCTAACCCGCCCAGCCTTCACATCGTTTGAAAAATGCATTTAGCGTTCTGGAAACGATCAGAAAATTAAAAACAAACGGACAAACTAAAAAAAAGAAACGGTAACTTTAAGATATGTTCATATGAGATGTTTGCAAGCGCTGTTTATTAATAAAACAGATGACCTCACGGTTGGAATTGAATATGTGTCTCCAAATTGCCCGAGGTGTGTGAGAGTGCGTAGGTGGGACCGTGGTCCAGGGAGAAGCACAGCTGTCTCACACCTTCAGGGCTGGCAGTTCGCCTCCTGCCCTGGGTCCTCCACGTTCTCCGGGTTCCTCGTGTGCTGCAAAGACATGCAGCTCAGCTAATCGGTGTCTCTAAGCTGCTTCTAGTGCGAATCCTGCAGAAGAAAACCATCCTGTTCTAGGCTCCCCCCCCCACCTGGTATCTCCTGCTGCCTGGGATAGGCTCCAGACCCCCCTGACCCCCTACCGCATAAGGGATTACAGAAAACAGAAGGACTATTTTTAATAGAAGCAGTAACAGTGCTACTGCCACATCAGCAAAACAAAGAGATAATAGTTCCATGCATATAGACCCACCACATTTAATGATTACAAGGTAATAATATTCATTTATCATTATTGATAATTCAGTAACACTTTACTTAAGGCCATATTTTTAGTCCATTTACAAACACGTTCATAATGTGTTACAATGCATTCATAAAGCATTATAAACATGGCCATAAATATTTATTAAAAGGCATAGTACATTATAGCCATGTTTATAATGCATTACTGCTGCCATATGAAGCTCTTATCTATAATGCACTATGGATTGCTTTATAATTTTGCCTCTTTATGAACGCATTATTATGCATTACGAATGTGCTTATAAATGACTAAAACATGGCCTTAAGTAAAGTGTTTATGATAATTCTTTCCATTGAGAGACTATTATGGAGCAAATGAGAAGATACAGGACACACTGCTTCCTGCATTTAGCAAGTGTTTCCCTCATGAGTGTCGCAGCGAGAAAAACAATGTGAATTACCTACAATATGAATCCAGAGCGAAGGCTGTGAAAATTGTGCCTGAGATGTAACAAATAAGGGGATCCTAAGCTCGTTAGGCCTCACTTACTGTTTAGGTACAGGTGGAGAGAATATTAAACCTGTCAGGTCGATGCATTTAGAGAATTTATGAAGATGAGACGTGTAAGACGGGCGGAGGGCGGCACGTCTGGATACGTCACGGTGCGAGACGACAGGCAACAAATCAGCTTGACTGGAAATAAGGACCCTTTATATTTCGTTTAATCATGTGCTGACATTGGAAACGTGCCGCTGTGACAATATAATACTTTATGTATATCCAGCGATACAGGTCCTTTTTTACTTATTAAAAATGCTCGATCTGTTGTATCTCAGAAATTTATGAAACGCTGCCATGCCTGTAACACATTGGTGGCAGATACAGAGATACAACCGGACCACACTGAATGCATCCAGAATTGCACTGTGCTTTTTTATTCCGCATTTTAGCTTCATCGGTGTTAATAGCGGGCTGGTTAAACCGTGAATCCCCATTCGGAATGCTGACAGCTTTTCTGACAGCATACTAAACAGCTGTGAAGGTAAATGCCCCATGCCCCCCCCCCCCCACATGGTAAAATACCTGCTCTACATCTCCAGACTACAAGTCCCCACGTGTGACAAACACACCTAAGGCGTTTCCTTCCGCTTCACGACTCACGTTCCGTTCCTGCCTCGCAGTGGAGGACCATCTATCCATCTTCCATGGCTGCGTCTCCAGCACAGGAGAGCCAATGGGCCTAGGACCCCTACCTCAGGCGGTGAAGCTTTTAAAATTCCTCATTCCATTTTCCCGAATCATATTCTCCTGGCTTCCTCCGAGTAATTTGTTTTCGATGTTTTTGCAAATAATTTATCTGCTTCTTCGGAATGGGACAACAATGTGTTCTTCTGAAGGCGTCTCAGCGCCACCCGGTAGCCTAGAGATTTAACATTATATGTAACACACTCTGCTGTATGTGTGATGAATCAACACTAACTGCTTGTCAGCTCAACCCTGTCAGAATGCCATTCTTCCCTCTCTGCCAATCTGCATAAGCACGCAGCAGGGGTTGGAAAAAACGGCTTCGAGCTATTCTCCATCTACGGCTTGTTCCAGCCGGACCCATCCTAACGACTCCCCTATCCATTACGTCCAACATGAGCACTCCGGCGAAGCTGGGGAGAGCTTTCGGTGATGGACCGGGGGGCATGAGAGGCAAGGACGATGGAGAAGACTTCGCGGAGTTCCCCACTACGTCTGATTGCAGAGTAAGAGAGTAGGTCTCAGCTTCCCTCCCAAGATCAAGAGATTAAACCCTCCAGGCCGTCACATTTGAAGTGGTCGGTTTCTGGCGGCGAGATGCCGAGTTAATAAGAAAAATCATTATTCTACCTACTGTTGTTCTCGCAATCCTTCAGGCATTGTGGTGAAGTTCTCAGAGAGCCGGTCATTAACATGCAGCTAATGAGTGGCAGCTGCAGCGCAGGCTTGGGATGCAGTGCGTGTGTCTCGCAGCCCTGGGAGCTCCTGTCTTTTTACCTGGCTCCAAACCAGGAATTTATTCATTTTCTTTTTTTTTTTTTTTTCCCCTTTGTCACACTTTAAATTCTCATTCGCGGAGGCACCCCGAACGGTGTCCCGCAGCCTAATGAATATCAGCATCGCGCGGGTGCTGTTTAATAAGCCAGCGGGAGGCGGTAAGCGGAGCAGGCTGGCGCCGCGCTCCCCAAAGGTATGGGCAGGCTCGCCTATTGTCTGCCCGCTGGTCTTTGCTGATTACTAACTATACATTCTCAGTGGGATGGAGGGAACAAGCTTCCCCCGTAACAGGACTTCACGCTGACCCAACACCTGCCTTTGCTATGACTGCAGTGCACCGCAGTTGAGTTATATTTACTCTGGTGGTTAGCAGCGTGGTTCCTTTCAGGTTATCAATTGTGATTCAGTTAAATCCCACTAATCAATTGTCATGACAACAGTTCCGTCAATGGAGAACTGAGGCATAGTCACCATGAAATTAATAAAACATGCTGGGAATAATGTTTTTTTTTTCTTTAGGAATATCTGGATATATTATGAATAATTTCTGCGACGTTTCAGTGTACTCCATGGCAGTTCTTCTCAGACCGGTCCTCAGGGACCCCCAGATGATCCACATTTTTGCTCCCTCGCATATCCCATTAACGAGCTGAGAGGAAGCGAAAATGTGGAGCATTTGGGCGTCCCTGAAGACCAGGGTGAGAGCCGCTGATGTATGTCACGTGCTTCCACCTTTGATGAATACATGTCCCTCCATAATTGTGGCCTTTCTAACTGCTTATCCAGCTCACAGGGGATGCATACATGTCTAGATTACTAAGAATATTATCCGAGCCATGAAACAAACATTTATTTTATGTTTGCCTTTCTTCATTCTGAATAAGAAATATTAAGTGTTTACCCTTTTTCACTCTTATGTTCTGAAAATATGAACATGACGGCTGAATAATGCAGTTCATTAGTTTTGTTTTTTTTTCTAAACAGAGCTGGGGCATGTTCAGGGCACATTGCTGTTCAGATAATAAATCGCTCAGGGGCTCAGTGATCACTGTTGGTGATAGTTTTTGCCGATCCATAGTTAGAAGTGTTACTAAGAGAAATATATATATATATTTGCACTTTCCATAGATCACAGTTATGAAGGTCTTTAGTAAAAGGTAAGATGTTTTTTGAACCAAACCTGTTTAGCCTTCGAGATGTGACAGTATTTTTTAGAGTTTTTCCTGCCAAATAATACGATATTACTCTTTACATAACCTTTAGCTACAATATCCAGCATTTAATTAGCATATTTAGCATGGTTTTATGTGTTTATTTACTGCATCTGACCTCATTAACAGCCTCTGTCCACACATGAACATGCATGTTGTCTGCACTGTACATTCCAATTACAGGCAGCACATTCAGACATTTCTGCTGTGTGGCTCAGGCGGGCAAACAGGGGCAATAGGGGCAACAGTAAAATGCAGGGGGCATCCCAAGAGTGTACCAAAACAATGGAAGGATTCTACTTATAGTGCACAAAAAAACTGTGTTTTCTCTTAAATTACACAATAGATTTTCCTATTATTGCCCCTGTTCTGTGTTCTATTAGTGACGTCATATGATTTACATTTTTATCAGCCAGTGACAAACAAGGGGAATGTGATCTCAAGAGGGTCAATCCAAACATAGCCCCTCCATTACCTCCCATACTATTCAGCCTACAGGTATTACTTATCGATCATATTTGTAAAAATAGCTTTACTGAATTGCTTCATTCAGAATAAGGTCTCTCTGTCTCTTATTTATTCATCTATTTGTAAATGCCTTGCTTCTGTGATTTCTGAGTTATACTTCAGTGGAATTCTATCTTGCTAAAGATGCCAGCAAACGTGTTGCCCTCCAGTCATGGCGAGAATTCAGAGCCAGTCAGAAAACACTCCAACACTTTACTCAAAGCAGTCATCATAATGCATTCATAAAGTGTTTTAAACGCGGCTATATTTATAAAAAAGCATAACACATGATAGAAAAGTTTATTATGGATTATGAAAGCTCGATGAAGCTCTCGTCTGTAATACACTATAAATACCTTCATAATGCATTATGATGGTCAGTATAAGCCTTTATAATGCACTAGTATGGTGCTTATAGTGCATTATACATGAGAGCTTTGTAGCGCAGTATGATGACTGTTTTAAGTAAAGTGTTACCACTTCAATAATTAACAAAGAATGAATGAATGTATGAATTAGTGAATTAATTAAGTAGTTGCTAATGTTGCATGTCTGATCAGGCTTTTATTTTAATGAAGTATATAATTATGCACGGCAACAAACGATACTATGTAGTAGCATTGGCTGAAGCTATACACCGTAGTAGTGAGAAGGTAATGATCCATAGCTCTTCGTATAAGGTCTGGCTGATCCATAACCTAAACCAGGAAGTACTACCAGCCCACTACCGTTTCCATATGAGCTGAGCGGTGTGTCTCTGAAAACGGTAATTGAGCCTGAGCTGTGAGTTAACATATTTCAGGCAAATACCTGCGGGAGAGGAAAGGGTTTGAATTGCACTGGGCCGCTTTGACTGATTTGCATAGTACAGCATGTTCATTAGGTGATGAGCAGAAAGAAGAGGCATTTCTGTATGGATTCTTCAGGAGCTCCTGGATTAATATCGTATACACTTGGTCATCCTACTAACATGTCCCTCAAACCAGGTAAAGACCCTCAGAAGCCCCGTCGAGGCTGACAAGCAGCATTCAAAGGAGACCTCAGCCGTACCAGTGTGCCTCAGGTGTAGCCTGTGTAGATGTCATCTGGTCAGAGATGCGCCTGCTTCACTGAAAGGGCTTCAGGTCGTTCCTGACGGGACCGTCTACGGCGAGTCGTCCGTGAGCGTCTTGTGAGAGGAGCCGACCGGACCCTGCAGCTCTCACCGACGGTGACGGATTCTGAAAAAGCAACGGGAGGGGAGAGGCGCGGGGCACCTCCTCCCGCGTCTCCGTCCCATCTGGACGGCCGGTTTCCTCGGCTGCCTTGGCCGTTACCCAGCGGCCAAACACACTTCGGCTCTTCCTGCGGCGAGGGAGGTGCGATGTTCACGTCTGCCGTGGGAGAAATCGTCTGCTGGCGGCCTGTTTAGCGTGATGAGTCAGCATCTCCATGGGAGCCGTGAAAGGGACTTTTTCACACCCGGCAGAGGGATTCTGACTCAGAAGTGAAATGTACTGGCTAATTTTTTCATTTAAATCTGTGGAACATTTAGCGTTGACGTTATCAATATTTGCAGAATCTCTCGCTGGTCACTTATTCGCCTAGAGTCCTCCTGAACCTTAGCCAAACCGAAAAGGTAGAAAACATTGCGGACAATTCCCGCTGTCATGTGCGCTGAGATCATTTAGCGTCGTCTATTTATCTGAACACTTACCTGGAGAAAAAATCTGATTTTCGTATTTGTTATGTATTGACTCTACATGCTAAGTACTTCTATACTTAATATTCTGCTGGCAGTATCGATGGAATTAGAATCAATCGACTCTATGTGTCATATTATTGTTATCGAAGCAGTCAGATGTTGGCTAGCAAGAGTGATCAAGCACTGAAGAATACCTGTGATTCTGATTCTGAAGCAACACACGAGCACTTCAGGCCAACGGTGAAGCCAGATCGCAGATAACCCTTAACACGGTCGGTCGCTGACTCCGAGGCGTCCCTCCTTCGCCAGCAGGAACACATATATTGGAGGAGATCCCAGTTTAATCCAGATGCCATCTGACGTGTGAGACAGCGCGGCGTCCCAGACGTTTCGGATAAGATGGACAGCTCGCCCTGTCCTGGCCCTCAGCCATGCCGGTCGCTGCACACGGCGCACAGAGACCCCCAAAATGGGTCTGGCTTAGGAGCAACCGCTGAAAGCAGAAGAGGATGCTGGGACGACGCGGCAGTTTCCACAATATCTGAAACTGCTGGCTGAAGGACGGATGGGTTCCTCCGTTTTTAGAAGAATACCTGGATTTAAAAAAAATATATATATATTATAAGTCATAGGAACAGTTGTATAATCCGTTGTGCCCTGGAAACTTTATAAACATATACTTTTCGTGCATATTTCTAATATGATCTGATCTTCATGTAAGTCATAATCATAAATAATGACATCTTTATCGAACAAATTGTGGTCAATGATCAAGGTTTATGATAATGACCTCTTGAAAAGAGAATATTTGAAGTTAGGCAATAATGCATGCACAGTTCTAGAGACAAATGTGTGTTTATGTCTTCATTGGGATTTTTGCTGGGTTATGAGTAAAATTTGAACCTCAGGGGAAAAAAAATGTAAGTCTCAGAAGGTGAAGAAGGCAGAAGATCAAAGGGAAACAGCAGCAATACAACATTTTCTCTTTGATGAGCCAAATGCAGATCCTGCTTTCGGAAGAAATCCTGACAAGCAAGAAACAAAAATGCATTTTCCGTGGCGGGCGGTGAAATTCTCCGATTATGCCGAACACTGTGAGGCTCTGTGCCTCCGTACCACATGCTATCTGGCCGCATTACGGCTTCGGTCCAAATTGATTTATCGTGTAGCCGCCGCTGGTGCCAGCGGGAGGGAAGAGGCGCCGCATCAAGTGCCTCCAAATATATTCGGGTCAATCGATATCGAGTCAAGCAGCGCCTCGGGACGCCTTCCCCGGAGCATTGTCCTTTAACTTAGCAAGAAAATGTCAGACTCGACCCAAGTCCCTTTTAACCAGTGAAGGATAAACTGCATGGAGTGCAAATGCGGAGTTCGTAAAGATTTTCCGTTATTTGTAGCCACATATGTTTCACGTGAATGCACGATGCAATAGTAACACACACACACATATATTATATACTTCCTGTGCTTTATTGACAGGTATTAAGTGTGCATAGTGCAATTCACGAGCTGTCTCATGCATAGGGTGATGACGTTATCCACGTCGGGAGAGGCACTGTCAGACACTTCAGGTTTTGCAAGCTACTTTAAAAGCGAGAGGCTCCCGTGTTCTGCTAAATTGCGTGGCTCCTCTTGTGCTTTTACTACTTCATTTGCTTGATTGAAAGACTCATTCAGCTGTCTCAGCATTAACGTCAGTGACACGTGCATGACTTTTGGAGGCCGGCCAATCAGCACACAGCAAGAACGCAGTGCGTACGTTAAATCCAGGTCCTTGAGAATGGCTGAAATGGTACTTTATGAACCCTGCCGTACCTCAGAGCGTCTCTCTTGACATGGATCAGGTGGTCACCCTATGTAGGAGATGGCTTGTGAATGTCGCTCGATACCCGTCAATAAAGCCGCAGAAGCATATATATGTATTTTACACAGTCATATTATGCAGGAATATAATGCTGCTGTTTTGCCATTTATGTATCTTGCTTTATCTGTTTTTTGTCATTTCCATGGGGCCCTGCAGGAAATGTGACGAAGTAAAGGTGTGCATTCCAGTCGCGCATTATAGATGAGACAAAGCCCTTTTTGATAATCCTTCTGGATAACGTGAAGGCCATGTGAGGGCATCAACTTCAAAAATGTATGTTCTCCCGTTTATAATAGCAAGGACCCTCACAGGAAAGATGGTTTCCTGCAGAAATGACTCTTTCCCCCTCAATTTACTGAAAAAAAATCAAAAGCCAAGGAAGAGAGTGACAGGATACGACGTATCTCTTGCTGAACTACGGGGATGTGATATAGATCAGCCACAAACCAAGGATGGTCTGCGAGCAAGTGAATCCCATAGAGGTTTGCATCATTCCGTTCTCCTTTCATCTGACAAAGCCACGCTCGACGCAGGCCTGAATATAACATGAAACGTAACTCTGGAGTAGTAGCACTTGGGTCCTTTTTCATTACTCCGCCTTACTCGCCGCCCCCAGCTGCTTCCAGGCCGAAGGCGTCCCATCAGGTGCTCTTCTGCCCGGCAAAATGTGACCCGTCATCTGCCGCCCGTCGGCGCCAGAACCCCACGCCTCCGTCAGACAGTGACCCGACAGACTCGGACGTAAATCCTGGTACGGCTTCTTGGGTAGCGATCCGTCCTCCGCCTGCTTCGACACGTAGCCCGACCCGCCAGACTGGCCCGGCGTAACGTCCGCCGCGACGCCGTCCAGCGAATATATACGCGGACCTGTTGTCAGCCGTGCGCCCCTCTTCCCGATGTGAGAACTTGGGCGTCGTTTCGCGTCATTCTATCTTCCGTGGATGCCGTTATTTAAAAAAAAAAAAAACAAACTTTTTTGTAATTCTAATTCTTTACGACAGCTCCATATTCCACTTAACTTAGACAATGACATTACTACTGCAATTCCCATTAATAAATGATTTTGATTTTTTTTAATCGATTCTGTTGTTCAACCATTAAAAAACTTTTTTATAATCCAATTACATCAGCAAAACAAGTCTATGTCTTGTCTGCTGGGACTCAGCTAATTTAATTCCATGTTCATTTATTCTATGAAACTTAAAATGGCTTTTGTGTGTCATTGGCTGACTTTGGCTAAGACCTGCATTCTGTCAGACGAAACAAAGGCCTCTTGGCACAATACACAATGGTAGTGTCTTATACAACCTACCTTACCTCCCTTTGCTAATTACCCTGGTCTGCTACTGCGGTTTAGTCAGTCAGTTAATCTTCTTCATAATCTTCAGACTCTGATAACTAAATCAATCAGTTGGTTTAGCGCTGTGCCCTGCGATGGGCTGGCCCCCCATCCAGGGTTGTTCCCTGCCTCGTGCCCGTAGCTTCCGGGATAGGCTCCGGACCCCCCGCGACCCAATAGGATAAGCGGTTTGGATAATGGATGGATGGGTGGATGGGTTTAGCGCTGTGTCCTCCAGCTAACCCATGCAATTCTTAAACATACGCCACAGTAATCAATGAGCACCGAAAAATTCAGATTGTTGGATTTAATTAGAATTTTTTAAATACCAAACAGCA
>JABFDZ020000043.1:5761474-5781955 GCA_019775955.2 Pollimyrus isidori
GACCTGGAATCATTTTTGTAGCCCTACGCTGCACCTTTTCTAAGGCCACAATGTCCTTTTTATGATATGGTGACCAAACCTGCACACAATATTTTAGGTGAGGTATAATCTTAGCATTACCTCCCTTGACTTAAACTCCACGCACCTGGAGATATACCCCACTCTGACACCACTCTGCCCCATACCAGAGTTTTACTCAAATAAGCCCAGGTATCACAACATGGAAACAAAACATTCTTACTCCAGCTATTAATAACAGACACGCCTTATTTGTTCATATAAATCACACCCCCTGGCAATTATGAGACTTGGCTTTTAATTGAACCCCATTTTTTGATGAAGTATGGTTACTGTGAATTACCGAGACTTAAATCCCATTGAAGTATCGTCTGTGTATCCAGCACTTGACCCCAAAGCGGATTACATTGGAACGGAACCCTGGAATCCCAAGGAGGCTATCGAAGGCGGGCTCATCACAGACAAGGCTGACATCTTCGCTTATGGCCTGACGCTGTGGGAGATGATGACACTGTCCATTCCACACTTGGAGGTGCTGGATAGCGAGGATGCAGGTAATCTGTTACTTCTGCCCCAATGATGCTTTACCTCATGATCATCACATCATCGAAATCACTTTGGTAGCATTTAGATTCGGAACCGCTCACTGATTTGCGGCACGTTTAGATTCCTCGTTTGACGAGGGCGACTTCGATGAGGACGGGTATTACGAGAGGCTGGGAACGCGGCCGCCCCTGGACGCTGGCAGCCTGGGTGGTGCCTACCAGCGAATGGTGGAGCTCTTCTGCCTGTGCACTGCTGAAGACCCAGACGAGCGGCCCTCTGCGGCCCAGATCGTGCAGGAGCTGGAGGCCAACATGGAGGCCGCCGATTAAAGCAGCGTCGTCGGCGTTGAGCTGCAGGAAACCCTTAACAGCTCATTTGTCATTTTGAAGTCTGTACCCTTTTATACTTGCACATCATACTCTTTGTCTCTGTCCCCTTGTAGTGTCTTAAAATTTACTTTGACTTGACTTTACAATAAATCAAGCCTGCTTCTACTTTATTTGAACTGTTATCACTTTATTGAAGTAGTGGACAGGTTAAATGTGCTTTCTTGAAGTGACAAATTAAAAGGACCTTTAAACATTTCTGTAACTAGATAACTATTTACAACACATTAAAACAGATGAAACTTGATATTAACTAGACACTAAAATCCATTATATTAGATCAGGATGGGGGGGAATCATTAAAAGAACTGCTCTTTGTGCACAATACTTAAGATCTACAAGGGATCAGCAAATGAAGTTGTACACCAAAAATTCAGGAGTTCCGCAGTACTTGGTGGCAAAACGTTTGCCATCTGGTGTAGGGTCAGAGAAGGCAACTTCCTCTTTATCAAGGTGTATTCCATAGATGAAGGATTTCCTAAGTGGAGAAAGCCAGAAGTCAGTGAAACACGGAGAGAAACCCTCAGGAACATATAATGTAATACAGGTTACGGTGTATCAGGGCTGCAAGTTCTTAGACAACTTCTGGTTAGGGTAGCTTTAACTGATGTATGAATTATACCTGGCAGAATCCACCAAGCGTGTTGCGATTCCCTGCCTTCTCATCAGGCTGAACACCCAAATTCGGCTGACTCCACAGATGGCCTTCACTGGCATGGTGGAGCAACACCAGGCCCTGTGATGCTCCATGAACTCACACGTGGTCACATCCTCAGTGGGGCCCAACTGGTCTATTACCCTGAAGGCCTTACAAACAACAGAAGTGCCTCAGTGAACACTGCATAAATAAGGGGGCCTGCTAATTGGGTAATGTCACGAAACTACCAACAAGCACATTCCATCCACTTTGGTCACTGATAGTAGCACGTCCCTGGCCTGACAGAACAGGCTTCCTGCCGCTCACCTGTTTGATGGGCTCCACGATGAGGCAGCCGACAATCATCTGCTCGTTGCCAACAAAGAGGTACGTCTTCGCTTGGGTGGGAGAGCTGAGGGATATTTGCTGGAACCCTAACTCATTGTCAGCCAGCTGCCTGATATCCTCCGCCTAAAGATCCAAAACAATGTACTTACAGTACAGAATAACTACTAGTCAAGCTGGAAGACGGACAAAATGGCTGCTGTTCCTCACCTTTCTGACGGCGTACTTCGGATCACCCGGCAGAACCAGGATTATTTTTCCATCCCAAAACTCAGCGACTACTCGCTCCTTTTTCCAACCCTAGAGGCATAGTACAAAACGTACAATTCAGGTCATCTACCAACGCAGATTTTTGTTAAGCGCAAACCATGTTTACCCCTTTTAGCTGTGATGCTAGCAAAAGGTCCCCAGCTACCTACCACAAACTTAATGGAGTCCAGGAAGCGCTGGTGGAATTGCGTATGCTGGAAGTCGTCTTCCAGGCTGTCAGCGCTGTAGATCATTCCGCAGGACGGACACGCCGTGGCACCAAACTGCTTCTGGCCTGCATCCTGAACGGAGACCGCAAGCATGTGATTGCACATACCGACATCGGATGTACACCTTCCAAAACGGTGTTATTGTACACGTCAAACAAGAGAGACTTATTACTAAGGCAAAAAGTTATTGCAGGCAGAACCATTAGCATTACATTTAAAAAATATATATATTACATTTAGCAAACGGATGCTTCTGTCGAAAGCAACGTTCAAGTGAATATCAGAGGCTAGTCAGCCAGTCCCTGGAGACACTGACTGCCCGTCGGATTAAGAGCTCAAAGACTGAACAATGAGGTCGCTACCAGCCATAGGATTTGAACTAGTGAACATGTGATCATGAACACAGGCTCCCAAGCCATGGAACCAGACCGATCAGCTTGTGACCTACAGACCAGGAACGGACAGCCCCCACGCACAATAATAAGCTGGTCAGACGACTGCCTTTCCAGGTGTTTCTTCTTCTTGGTGGTCCTCTGCCGAATGGACGCAGGGAGGCCGGACGGGGTGCTGCAGTTCATAGGGGAGGAGATGCTTCCCTTCTTCTGGGGCCTTTTTCAAGGGGCAGAGTGAAGATTTGGAAGATCTGGAGACGAGGTCTGGACGTGCACTTAAGAATCGGTTTCAAAAGAGAACTATCAATCCCTCCCCTACCTTCTGGAGCCAAAGATGGGGTAGACGCTCGGAGAAACTACAAAAATCAGAGAATAAACACTAAATCAGAAAAGAAAACCGAATTCTGTAGTTGTTGCAGTCCCCAAGGAACACATCCTAATTCATTAGCAATTAAAATTTAGGTGCATTACGTACACACACACACATATTTATACATACCCTCTGAAACAGACTTTGAACATGGGGAGGTAACATTGCTGAGATCAAAGACTGTGTCAGATGCCATTTCTGTGGAAGTATCCTAAAAAATTTATACATATATTGTCAGGATTAATACAAAAATTGATGACCCCATAATATCAGAGATCATGTGAGGACTGTACAGCACTTACCGGAGCACTTCTCTCAGATAGGGAGCACTCTGAACTCGTAGTAGTCGAAGTCCTGCTAAGAACAATCTTCACCTCCTTGGTGATGCTGTGCTTCTGGAACTGTGCAACAGTGGACTGCGCTTCACATGTTTCTGGCTCCAACATCTTCGGGTCCCCCTTCACGATGCCCGTGACCTTCACAGCATCTCCAGAGCTGGTGGTGACTTTTGGAGGAAGCTCTCGTGGCTTCCTCTGCGGAACATCCCTCGCAGCCGCGAGACCGCCGCGGGGATCCGTCCCCTGGCTTTCTCCAGGTGAAGGGACGGGCCGTTTCTCAGCCTTAGCGGTCGGCTGCGATCTCCAGGGCTTTCCCGTGGCTCTTTTGCGCACGGCCACGCCTCTCTTCCCACTGCTGAAGAACGCTGCCCCCACAACCAGCTTCGGCTTGACTTTAGCTTTCAGACTTCCAAATATTATGGGAGGCAGGGCAGTGGTGCTTTCCACTGGAAGATCAGCTTGGACATTAGAACTCCTCTCCATCCCGGGGGGCCTCATATATCCCCTGTCGTTTTTCTGTCCCCGGGCAGAAATCCGTTTGGTCACCTTTGGGCCGATTTTCGTCCTCTGTCTGGTCACGGATCTTAGGGGGCTGGTGAGGCTGACGTTTGTTTGGCCGATGGCAGGTTTTGTGTCATTCACCAGCTTCCTCTCTAGGGGCGTCAAGTACAGTGCTTTCTTCTTGCTATAAAACGATTTTGTACCCATGGCCGGTTTGACCGGTGAGGCAATCTTGGGCGATCCCTCCGGTGGAGAGTCAGCATACAGTATCCTGGGGGCGAGAGGCGAACTTCCCTTTCGTCTGGGTGATGCCATTATTTTATGAGAATGGCAATTCTGCTCATCCCGGCCATGTCCGGCTACCGTTTCTCCTGCGGGGGACTGGTGGAGCAGAGGGGATCTCCTTCTGGCAGGGGTGCCTCGGCCCACGACCTGCCTCTTCGCCCGAGTGCTGACAAGTTGACAAGGATGCACACTCAATTAATCACACATAAATAGATAGCATCACCTCCAAAAAGCTTCCCCGAGAGCTTACCTAGCAGAGCCAGTGGAACTGTGCTTTCGCTTTCTGGCCGTACCGTAAGGCAACATTTTCCACAGCCTGGAGAACAGCAGAATCACACATGATCACAGGATTTGGAATTACAATGACAGGAAACATGGAAACATGTAGGGGAGGTGAGGAACGACTGCAAGGCTCCCTGAGTGACAGAGGGCCTAAAAATTCTGAGCATGATTGGATTGGTCTGGGGCACAACACGATGTCGTTCATGGAGCCAGAGTATGGCGTCAGAATAGTGCCAAGTGTGCTTTCCAATTTGCACCTGTAAAAAGAAATTTGCTCGCACTGATCACAATTTTCATTCACAAAAAAAATACGTTGCAAATTTTTTTGTAAATGCGAAACTAAACATCTTCATAAAAATATATTTACAAAGAGAGAATGACGAAAATCAAGCACAAACGCTGTATTGCAAATACCAACCTGCGAGTGCAAATTCACACTTGGCCTCAAATAATTTTGGCACCAACTTGCCTACCGCTTTGCAGATAAATATTTGCTCGCATAGCAACCAATCAAATTAATTCATTTTCTAGCCAATCATAAATCTGCAGGTAAGGCAACAACCAATCTTGGCCTTCCAGTAAAAAACATTTTGATGAAGTTGCTAGAGCAGGACTTTACATGCAATTAATTTGTTTATTGATGCTAATTCTATTTTTAGCTGGATGTTTTAGCTGACATGTTTTTAAAATTAGCAATAAACTTTTTTTGAATCAAATTCATTCATTTTCTAGCCAAACATAAAACCATTGGTGTCCTGCATAATACCATAACCGAACTACTGGATAATGTATCAATGAATTACTTGTTTTATGTTAATGTAACTTAGAATAAAATACTACAGCACTCCTGCTGGCAAACATCAACAATACGAAATTAAACATTTCAATGTTTCATCTTAAATGTCTATACGATTTAGATATATTTTGGCAAAAGACTACAGATGTTTTAAGACGCAGATCTTTTGCTGGCAAAAGCAGATCCGATAGCGTGAAGTCTGTAATTAAACAATACCTTGGTAACATTTCATGAGACAAGCTACATCAGTTTTGGTTAGGAAGTGCTCGGCAATGTCAGCATAGTGGTGCATTTTATCTAAAAACACCGAAAACAAGCAAAGGTAGCCGGTCTGATGCAGTTATCTGCGATTTGGCGGGATCAGCCTCACATACACCAGGCTGACCGCTTGTTAGTTAATATTATTAGCTACCTAGCAAGTAACGAACAGTTATTGTTAATGCATGGGTTTCCTCACATACCTACAATATGAATATCAATGATCTCGCACGATACTTCTTATTTAAAAGTTATTCTGCACCACGGGGACTGTTAATTAAGTATGAAACAGGTGAGTGCAACAAAATCAACAGCATCGTAAATTTATACAAGTTATTTATACCAACATCAACTTAAACACAACAAATACACTGAGCTTCAGCAAATTACTCCTCAATATGGCCTTAATCGCAAAAATATAGTCAGCACAATTGTTGCCGCCAAGGGCTGAACGATTGTTAAATCGGGTGGCTATTTGTCTATTACAGTATCAGAACGACACCATAACTAGAGCAATAATCCGGATTATACTCGAACCGCAGTGATACCGGAGGGTTTGTGGGAGGTGAAGCCCGTTTGAGCGCGGCGTGAACCGGCGGCGTACCGTCAGTGTCTCCCTTGCGAGCCGCTCTGCTGGCGCCGTCAAGCTGCAGCACATTCGCGGCTCTTTTCGAAAACAGTTCGACTCACAGACCCGAAAGCGGGAGGCGTGGCTACGTCTTCGGTGACGTCTTAAAGAGATACGTGTTTCAACGTCCCATACCATTTGGGACAAAGTGTGTAAATCTCTCTGCATATGTAAAGGTGTATAGCAGAACAAATCAAGGTCCGAGCATTGCTGTTTTTCCAGCCTTCCTTTACCTGTGAGGCAGGAGTGAAGCCTCTGTGTCCAATGAGAATCATTAATCATTAAACTAACTACTTGGGTAAACTGAAAACAAGACCTGGATTTAAAACTCAAGTCCAGAATTCAGGAGCCCTGGTGTATAGTGTATATGTATTAACTCAGGATATTGTACCATGAATATACAAGAAAACACTGTAATTCATGTTTTTAAATTTTTGTTTATGGGTTACTTCCTAAATAAAGTGCATTTAACCTCAGTATGGCAACCTAAAGCGGGAGAGTTGCATTGGCAGGAGAGATTTGATGTGAAATCCTTTCTATATTTAAAATTCCATTTGAATATAGTCTTGATATAAAAGATGTGAGACAATTTATGGACTGAATAATCAGTAGAAGACTGTAGTAAGTGCAAGTCAGATTTAGGTGCTTTCCATGGTGTCCTAATTTCCCATCCTATAATTGAAAAATGGCAAGTGCTTTTCCATTCTAAGCCAACAATTTCCCTCTGCATCTTCACAAGGAAGGATATCATTGTTAAAACCACATAATTACAAAGGAGAAGCAATATATTTGCCCAGAAAACTACAACAGCCCATCTGGGAGATTTCAAAATATTCTACATCGACATAAAAAATGTGAGCAATCATAATCACAGTAATAGGTTATTTTTTATTGTTGAAAGCACTAGCACTACCAAGAACCACTTAACATAGAACCCTGGAATCATCAGCACATGTGCCGGGGTAATTGACATTCCAGCTGGTGTTTCTCAGACTGGTGTCAGTGCCTTAGTCAAGTTTGCTGATGAGAATAAATTGCCCCTAAATTACTGTAGGTCTCTCTACAGATGGCTGCAATGCAGAAACTGGAGAACACAACTCATTATTGACAAAAATTCAGGCACTGAATCTGAAAATGAATTTAATTAAATGTGTATGCCATTCCCTGCATCACTGCAGGTCCAAAGAACTGAATGTTCTTCCAAAAAATGTTAAGCCACATAACGTTCCTGACACATCCTTGGCCCTCCAATTGCTGTCCTACGACAAATAAATATGTGGGGATTTGGCAACACTATATAGTATATTTTGGTGAAATCCCGCTGATGATATAGCAGAAACAAAATATAGCGTGTAGAATGCATATTAGGCTATAAAACACTTTTAGTTATCTTCCTGTATACGGTTGGTCATTGGTGTTAATCAGTAGTATTTGGCGGTAGAGAAAGCCTTGCAAATCTGTCCAGAGCTGATTCGCATTGAACCCCCGTTGCGCCGGGAGAAAGCGGAAAGGCCCCCCCTCCGACTCGGAAACTTCCTGTCCACGATTTCCATGCTTTTATTGCACTCTGACGGTTTTTCAGAACAGAATCGCCCGCATATAGCACTTTAAAAAGATCGACTAAATCTGCTTCTTATCTTAGCTGTCTTAGAACAAAATGGTGTTTTATTTCACAAGCGCAGGTGAGTTCCCGGTAACAGACGTGGAATACATGCCTGGCTAGCTCGTTAGCCGACATACAGCTGCTGATTTCACAGCATTAGGATAGACAGGGTCGAATAGTGTCAGTTGTGTTGCTGGCAAAATGGTTGATAGTTCATTTTTGCGCAGTGATTTGTTTTCTGTAATCAAGCGAGAAATACACCCGGTTGCTGTACTGTAACTAGCTACCTATCTAGCTAATTGCTCTTTTTCTGGATGTATCGTAGATGTAATACATTTAGATCTGCCAGATTATCTTTGTCCAGTAGTTTATCTCTGCAATGGGTAACGTAACGTCAGGATAGTTGTCTCTAATGAGCAGCTAATAAACTAATAATGTCCTTTGTGTTCTGGTGTGTGTACTGATAGTTTCATAAACGATGCTTTAAGCGCTGTTTTCTTTTGCAGTTGTGACACCACCTTACACTATATATATGGGAAAAGACAAATATGAAAGTAAGTAACCAGCCGTTCAGCTATTAATATGTTTTTAGGGATATAATTGAGCAAGCGTGGACTAGGAACCAAAGGGCTCCCCGTTTAAGTACCGGGGGGAGCTTTAATCGACGCACAGAACTTGAAATTGAATTGCACGTAAAGAAGTGTATGTTGCATAAATATATTACAACTTCTTGCCGTTTAATTAATATGTATACGGATGCTGAATATCGAATAGTGCATCAAATTTCTGTTTCACTTGGACGCATCTTACAATATTAAACAGCAGTTTGTGTTCAACAGATGAAGATCTTATTAAATATGGATGGCCCGAAGATATTTGGTGAGAAACTATTTTCCTCCAATCTTCTGTCAGGCTAGGAATTAGTTAATTGATCCAGTGACAATGACATTGGTCACCCAAAGGTTTAACGGGTATTGTATATGATACACAGATCTATGTATGCAGTTTAGATGAACATCCACAAGGTGGCCTTTAAGATTTAGTATAGAGGGATTTAGATGGGTAAACAAGTCTTTCTATTTGCGGAAACTACCGGAATCCTAAATTGGTTTATTTTGAATTATTTGACTGACATCCCGTATAAATTGGCAATTTATAATCCAGTTACAAAGAAATGGTTAGATGGGCAGTATAGGCAAGCAGTATTATCCAGAGGATCCAATCTTTTTGCAGCAACATATGATTTGAACCCTATAGATATCAGAGTACTTTCAAAAATAAGTTAATAGCTGTGAAAAATAACTTGGTTTGCTTACAGGTTTCACGTGGATAAGCTGTCGTCTGCCCATGTCTACTTGAGAATGCCTAAGGTACTGCAAATTACTTATAATATCCATACCATTTGTGTTGTCTACAGTTTGTTTTAGGCATATTATACATTATTATCTGTTTTGTCTGGCTTTATTCTGGTGGTGTTGGGAGAGGTTACAGATTCAGCAGGTTTGCCGAACCCGCCCGGGGAAACTGGCATAAATGAAATTCTGTGGAGTTCCACACTATATGTTATGTGTTTTCATATAGAGTGACATGAAAATGGCACCCCTTCATTAAATTTTAGGGGACAACAATAGAGGACGTACCTAAGGAGGTCCTCATTGATTGTGTGCAGCTTGTGAAAAACAACAGCATCCAAGGTAACCTTTGTTCCAAAAGATCAGAATTAGTGTATAACAAAAATGACATCTTCATGTTATGTACAATGCAGTATTACAGAATCGATGTGTTATAATCCCAGCTAAAAATGTATTGCTATTTGTTAATTTGGCTTGTATTATAAGGACTTGCGGTAATAAATTTGCATGCACTTTTTTGAAAGTGCTTTTTTTTTTTTTTTTGCAAATTGCCTTGAATTATGACCCATTTCTCAGTGTTTTTGTCAGTTGATCAACAAACAACATGTTTTTGACAGGGTGCAAAATGAATAATATTAATATTGTGTACACGCCGTGGAGCAACCTAAAGAAGACAGCCGATATGGACGTGGGTCAGATAGGTTTTCACCGGCAGAAGGAGGCAAGTGCATTAACCGTAGAGGCCTTTGGTCCTTTGGATCCGTCTGCTAATGACTGTGTGGTTCTGACCGTCCTGTGCGAATCGGAAAGTACACCTCCGACACTAATGAATAATCACACGTCCAGTTAGTTGTCTGATTGTTATTTGTTACCCCGGCATCATTATTATGGTCTGGTCTCATGGATCTGTTATAGTAGGGTTCTTATTTTGGATGTTTTAATAACATTTATGTTCATTAGGAAAACCACCAGGAGTGAGCAGAATAATATTTAGTTTATCTGACAGCATTATTATTTATTTTGAGCTTTTATGCCTTATTTTTCCCCCCAAACATATATTATATTGAATTTTACAGGATAAAACACACACAATGTAGTACAAACAGTATGAACCATATAGTAATCGGGCCAATTCCCCGCATATCACTGTACCCTGGAGCGGAATTTGACTAATAACATACATCAAACAGTAAAAAGTCCAATAGAGATGGAAACATAATGGAAAGTAAACGTAAACATCCTATTCCCATCACCCAGGCCAAACAAAAAACCCAACTCCAAGCCATAATTATTCAAATGTAAGAACACGTATGCAGCTGGGGCCTAATGTTGAAAGTCAAATTTAAAACCAAAAAAAGAGAACAATATAAACCCAAAAAAGTCCTCACCCTGTCCAGGTGCTCTCATAATAGTGAAAGAAAGGTCCCCACACCTGAAGGACCCTATTGCACGAGCCTCTAACTGAGTAATTGATCTTTTCGAGGCTTGAACGGGACATAAGGTTCCACAACCGCTGAGCGGAGCTGCATCCGTCCATCTTAACAGTACGGCCCGTCTAGCCAGAAGAGAGGGAAAGGACGATGTGTGTCAATTGGCTGGGGTCAGATGTCCATCCTCCTAACCGATAATACCAAAAAGGGCAAACGGAGGGTTAGGTTGTATGCAATACTTGAGGATTAGGGATGATGTTTGAAAGACGCCTCCCAGGTATCTTTCCAGGCTGGGACACGTCAGGAACATCTGAACATATAAGAGAACCCTCTTCACTTCCAAGTTTGTCGCAGCAGGGTTTGATATCTGGGTATATAGGAGAAAGTTTGAGTTATTAATCGAATTATAAATATTAAATTCCATGTATTGTCAGATAGTGAAAGGTTTAAATCCTTAAATTAATGTTTGCTGATGCCCCGCAACCCTATAGGAAGAGTTCGCTTTTTTTGTATTTGTATTTGTATTGTGAAGACATTGAAAAAACTGGGTTAACAATGATAACATGAATGGCATGGAAACTGGAAGGTCAGTAGGTCATCTGCGTAGAGGTCAGTACCTACTGGAAGGTCAGTAGGTCCCTTCTGCCAGGTCCCCGAAATACCCCCATGGCCTCTGAGCAATAGCAATGGGCTCTATGGCCAAACCAAAAAGCAGGGGGGTCTTACAGGACACCCTTGACGAGTCCTTTGCCGGAGGTTAAAGGGATGAGACGGTTGGGAGTCAGTGAAAATTGAAGCATTAGAGCACGAGTATAACAACTGCATCCATATGATAAAGCTTGGTCCAAAATAGATTTTTTCAGGGTTGCCAATAAGTATTACCACTCCCCCCCCCGGGCCAAATGCCTTTCCAGCGTCTAAGCAAATTACTCATTCAGGAGTCTGACTGGAAGGGGAGTGCAAAATGCCTAACAGGCGGCCCGTATAGAAATGGGTGTGGCGGTTCTTAACAAAGATATGATTGATGGTAGAACGTTTTCCAATCTATGAGCAAGAACTTTAGCTAAAATCCTGGCATCAATATTTAATAAAGAGATTGGCCTGTAGGAGGAGCACTCAGCTGCATCTTTGCCCTTCTTCAGGACAAGAAGGTTGTAACCTAAGCTGAGATGAAAGCAAAGAGGAGCATGTTTTTTAAAAAATTCTACAGGAAACCCATCTGGTCTTGGAGATTTTTCAGATTGGAGCAAAGAAATAGCTATATCGATTTCCTCTTTTGATATAGGCTCACCTAGTCTGCCATGATCATCAGTGGACAGCATTGGGGCACCTAAATTATTTAAGAAATTCTCCATAGAAACACTGTGATCAGGAAGAATAAAGTTGACAGTAAACTTTTTTTTAATGTGTCATTAATTTCAGGGTCATCCGACGTAATGTTTCCATCGTCCATCCTAATCTTTGCGATGTGCCCTTTTACTTGGATGTCTTCGGGCTGATTGGCCGGCAGCTTTACCACATTTATCACAATGGACATAGAACAGACTCCTACTATTCATGAGCTGATGTTCTATAGAAGGCGTTGCGAGGAGGTCAAATTTAGTTTGCAGTTCCCCTTGCTTGTTATATAATTCTGGCTTTCTAACCTCAGCCTAAAGACGATCAACTTCTTTGATTTGATTGGCGAGTTTCATTTGCATCTTGTGGGCCTTTGTCTTCATACCCGAAGTATAGGAAATAATTTGTCCACTCAGGAAGGCATTTAAAATATCCCACACTATCGACATTGATTTCCTTTTTGCTCCTCCATGAATTCCACAAAATCGTTATCTGACGAAATGGTTGAGTTAAAATGTCTATGATGGAGTAGTGTCTGGAAAAACCATAGATAGTATAACGGGGGCATGGTCTGAGATCACAATACTTCGATAGTCGCAGGAGCAGACCAAAGGGACCAATTGATCGTCAATAAGAAAATGGTCAATCGTGGAATACGTATGGCGCACCTGTGGGAGAAATGAATGTTCTGTAGCTCTAGGGTGAAGGTGGTGCCATACATCAGACACCCCATAATTTAATGGAAAAACATTGAATAAATGCAGCAGATTCCGTCAGTTGCCAGGTATAGAAAAAGACCAAATCTAAGACGGTATCCAACCAACAATTCATTTTGAGCTTTTCTTCTGAGCAAATATTTTGATTTACTAGATATTATGCAAAAGTCTTAGGCATTCTAAAGAAAAAGTTTAAATTAAAAGAAAAGTTTAAGTAATCAAACTACGATGAGTCGAGGTGAGTCAAACTATGTCACCTGTTACTGTGTCAGTTTGGCCATTTCAAAATCGCTCCTAAAGTTAACCCAGTATTTGCAGTAACCTTAGCATATACCCATGTACCATATACCCACTGCACACCCTGTTTGGATAGCAAAACTTCATGGAGGCATTTAAAGTAGCGATATTGTCCAGATCAGCGAAACACATTGTTTGGATAATCCATACCTCATCGAGCCATCTAACTAATTTAATACATCCAGAGGGCAGATGATGAAATTTAATGAATACTTGGAATGCCTCAGGTGAGGAGCGATTTGGGGACTGAAGCAGTGCATCCAATAAGACGGGGTTCTTCAACTCTGGACCTCGATTCCAAATCCAGGCCTCGTTTTCAGTTTTCCCAGGTAGTTAGTTTAATGATTACTGATTCTGATTGGTCAGAGGCTTCACACCTGACTGACAGGTAAAGGAAGGCTGGAAAACCAGCAGGGCTCGGACCTCGAGGACCGTGATTTGCATAAACCAGCAAATAGATATCAGGGCCATTTTTGATAAGAGAGAAATTCTTATTTTTGGTGCTATTGGTGCTATTTCGCATAGGTTCTAATGTTAAATAGTTTTTTCCTGTAAATACACACTTACTACCCCAGAAAAATAGGTTTAAACATTTCTCTTTGATGACATTACACTCTCGCACAGTACAGTAATGCCAGTTCTGTTGCTACCCTTGAAATAATGTCAACATATGTAGGTTAAAGTTGTAGCAGTGGAAAAGAAAATCAACGAGATCGTGAACCGGCTGGAGAAGACGAAGGAGGAGCGATACCCAGACCTAGCGGCTGAGAAGGAATCTCGGGACAGGGAGGAGAGGGCGGAGAAGAAGGCTCAGATCCAGGAGTTAAAAAAGAAGGAGAAGGACGACGTGAAGAGGAAGAAGGAGATGGAGGAGCTAAGGTGAAAAGGAAAAGCAGGCGGCTCTTTCCGGCGTCGCGCAGATTGAAAGGCGTCGATTTCATTGTGGTCTTTAGTCTCATCTCTGTTACATCCTGGGTGTTATTGTGAGAAGAGTAAATGACATAATCATGGAAAATCCAAGGGTTATAAAAAGCAAAGAAATGGCCTGGTATTTATGAACTGTTATAGTTAGATTTTTATTTTTTGATTCCCTGTAGGAGTTACTCGTCTCTTATGAAAAGTGACAACATGACGACGAATGAGGTAAGTTAGGGTGCAGACCTCACGTGGGCGTGTATAATGTGTAAACGGCTTGTGACGCATACACTTGCGCTCCAGTTTTTTCCAAAATATCTCATGATTTTGTCATGTGCGTCATGAGATTTTGTATGCAAATGATCATAAATCGCTGTTACTGCAACTCGTACATGTTTTGCTCTTAACCTGGCGATGTCATCCTTCGTTTCATTTTCCTCCCGCAGGATGGAAATGACTCTGACGACTTCATGTAGAGATGAAGAGTTCCGAGGCTGCCCGGTTCTCGCCCGTCCCCTTAATTACGATCCAAAGTGCTCCGTCAAACATTCCTGTGAACGCTTAAGGTGCCAGTTTGCGTGCTGACAGTGTTTCCTAGTGGAGATGGCGGCTCTGTTGGCTGCCAGTCCCTGAAAGGAAATCTGCCGCCTTCCGGCGTCCCGTTAACCGATTGACCGCCGCATCACACAGACCTCGAAGCTGACGCACGCCGTGGGAAAAAGAGGAGGAATCCTTGGTGCTGTTGTATGTCGTGAGCCAGTAAAAGTGCCCACGGAGGGTGCGGTTTGTAGGTAGTGTGACCTTCACAAGGTTAACCAAGTCAGCATGAGACGCTCTAAATTCTTGTGGGAACTGGCCTTGGTGTGAGGGGGGGTTATCTGTGTTTTTTTTTCCCTTCTTCTCAATGTAACCTCTGCTTATGCCCTGCAGTGGCAGCCGGATTGAAATTGCGAATTTGCCTTCAGCCACTGCTTTTTAACACGTCGTCGGGGACGGCTTCTCTGCATGCTCAGTTTCAAAAACCTCGTCGTACGATGGGTGATCGTCTTGGCGAAAGACAACAACATATACCGACTTGTCTGCCCCATTAAAACTGCTAAAAGAGAAAGCAAGCTTGATTTTAAATAAACATTTTAATTCATCTAACAGCACAAGCGGCGCAAATTTAGCTTAATTTCGTCAAAGCGTAGTATTTTTTTAGGAAGACTAAAGTGTGTCTGAAATGCAGAAACCGTGACTGAAGGCTGAGTCTGGAATCATCGTTATTTTTGCTTGCTTGGCATCGGTTTTGTTGTCAGAATCAAAGACAAACCTTTCCCACTGTCTGTGTCTTCCTTTACTGCATTCATTAAACACTGTTAAGTTCAGTCAAAGGAAGTATTAAAACCTTAATTGGGTCATTTTATTATTTGCCATGACATTGTATTGTGGTTATAGGGTGTCTGCTACAGAGCAGTGGAATGACCATAAAACGTTTTCCCAGAATTCTTGCAGATTTATTGTTGGGTGGCTGTTTTTGGTTTAATGGCTTATGTTGTTCTCCACATTTATTCATGTTATAGGGGTGAGGGGGGGGGTAAAGTTCCTAACGTTAAACCAAAAGGTGTCTGTTAGTGGTCGCCGGTCTAATTTCTGTTACACAGGTGAGCAATGGGGATGTATTGTTATGGCGATCTGCTGCCTGGGTTGGCGAAGACTCGAATGGCCGAGATGAGCGGTTTCCATGGATTCCCGCACGGTCTGTGTTTTTGCTCCTCATCCGCTCCCGCTTACCCGGGATGTTGAAACACTTGGTGTAGATCAGGGGTCTCCAACTCTGGTCCTGAAGAGTTACTGACCAGTAGGTTCTCTATCCTACCTGGCTTGTGATGAGCCACATTAGTTCTCAGGTAAATACCAGGAGCTCAGCAGAAGCCAGGTAGGATAGAAAACCTACTGGGCGGTAGCTCTCCAGGACTGGAGTTGGGGACCCCTGGTCTAGGTGAATCAATGGATTTAAAAACGGCAGGTGGGAGAAATTGAATTAAGTGGTGCCGAGGGTCACACTGTGCACCTGCAGGGTTATGGGTTCGAGTCGCATGTTCTCCCTGTGTTTTCTGGGTTTCCTCCAGGTGTGCCAGCTTCCTTCCACAGTCAAAAACATGTCCCCCCCCCCCCCATGATGTTTCAAGAACAGAACATCCACATCAAATGTTCAAAGAGCAGCGTTTTTGTATGGTGCCAAAAATGTATGATTTTTTTCATAAGTGTTAATTAAGCGACGACAAGATACTGGAAACTAGAATATAAATTGCAGTTAATTGCATTTGAAGTGGCTTGATGTACCTTTGAAGTATGTATCCAGAGAGCTTTGGTCTTGAAATTTAAAATGTAATTACGGGAATTTTACGTCTGT
Organism: Pollimyrus isidori; assembly: GCA_019775955.2. Taxonomy (NCBI): domain Eukaryota; kingdom Metazoa; phylum Chordata; class Actinopteri; order Osteoglossiformes; family Mormyridae; genus Pollimyrus; species Pollimyrus isidori. The sequence goes on from JABFDZ020000043.1 coordinate 5,777,782, forward strand.
TTGAAATCCAAGGAGGGCAGAAATCTATTTATTCAGTCGTCTGTTTTTCAACTTAAACATTTATAATTTCCAGATTTGCTCTGCAAACCTACTACTTAAATGAAAATATGCAGGGCAAAAAAAAATAAAAATACTGAATTTCACACCAGATCAAGGTAATTAGTTAAGCTGCTGGCCTCTGTTCCTAGTTCCTCTGCCAAACAGACCTTCGCCATGTTTGCTGTGTAGAAATGAATATAATTTGAAGTGCATTAGTCAGCAGGGTGCTGCTGGGCATTCGCACGCTGCGGTTTACGCTGGGGGGTGTCAGGACTAGCCCTTAATGGGTCAATGAAATGAGATCCAGCGCTTGTGTTTTCTATTCAAAATAAACTGCTGAAATATACCTGCATACATCTGTGCCTGCATTTGTTTTATGTCACGTAAATTCTATTAAATTAATATAAATTGCAGAGGTAAACTAAATATGGGGGGATTTTATTGTATGCTCTGTGTTACCTTGATTAAAAAATATTTCTTTGTTCTATTAGTCATATTTGCCAGGAAATACTAGGAGCACGCATGGAGAAACTCAGCTCTTCACCAGTTCTTATTCTGCGGCCTTTTATAACCACCTGGTTGTGTTTATTCGATCTCTGACCGCGTACCGTTGCAAAGTATATAAAAACAATATCGAACCCACCGTAAAAGCCAATCCATTCGCTTAATGGGTTTTCCGACAGTTAAGTTAAAAAGCTGATATAGAGCAAGCACTATTCCAAATTTGAGAACGTTCCAGAATGGTACCTGTGGACCCCCGCACATCTTTATCTCTGGGCTTCAGGCACGTCTCTTGCTTTGTGTGTGGAAATTAGGATTCTGGTGCAAACAGCAGCAAGAACACAGAGGACAGTAACTTACAGTGCCGAACGGACAAGGTGTGAAGACGGCACTCGCAGTATAAACAAAGTAGGGTTAACTCTAAGCAGACTGATATATGGCTCAGAGAGTTCATATCTTTTATCATTCCTGCAGGTTTTGCAGTTACCTTTAGTCATCCACCTCAGCGCAGGAAATACCAGGGATTGTCCATATGGAAAAAGTTTTATGTTCGAGTGACTCAGTGGAATAATGGCGTCAAGGATTGCAGGTGATATATGAAAAACCGGGAGAAGCTACAGGTTGAATGGAAAAGTTTTGTGGAATGTGGCTCGTATTTCTACAACAAAATTTATAGTAGGAAAATAGCAGACATATCAAAACATAAAAGATGATGCGTGGTTAAATAGCCAGCATTGCACTACCCATATCAGACGCTAGATGGCAAGTTAAACCGTTCAAGCAAAATGGAAACACTTGGAACATGGAAAGATTTCCGTGTCAACTAAATGTACGAACTTATTATGAAATGACAACAAAGTTAAAATGGAGCAAATGTGCATCTTGCTTTTTTTGTCACTGTAGTGCTCTGCTAAATATTTTGCCAAAGCGATTTTTTTAAATAACATGTTTTCTTCCAAACAATCAAGCTTATATAACCTAAAACATGTCAGCTTTGTTATAGATAGTGCATTAACACCCCGAAGCTGCAGAAGGGACAGGCGGATATTAATATCTTTTATCGAATGAGACGGTGTTTGCTTGACCTCTGGAGAAGTTTCTGGTTCTTCATTGTCACGGGACCTGAGTTTGCTCACTTTAGTTTGTTATTGCGTGGGGCAGGTCATATGTGGTGAAAAAGCTGATTTTTCTGGAAAGGAATATGTTTTAAGTGGGTTGAGTGGGACGGCAAAAGGTTAGCGAGAGTACAAACGTCTTTTCCTGACAAGTTACATAAAAAACAAAGCCCAGCCGTAACAGGCAGCCTCGGAATGTCAGAAACGGAAAGTTTTGTATTTCCAACTGCTGCAAATAGGCATGTTTTGTGTACTGAAATACATATTATATGCATTCATTCGTAGTGCACACTTCACCTACAATATTTTTTCCCTTTGCGTGGTAGGTGAAGAGACATTCTATATTTTTTTACAGCTGTCATTTGCGGAGTAAGCAGGAACCGGCATGCTGGTCCTAAGCTGTGATTTGTGGGGGGGTGAGGGGGGGTGCTGACCGTACTGTACTAGGTGAGTCTGTTGTTTGGGACGCGCCGGCTCCGTGCAGCTGGCAGATGAACACAGAGGCACTGGGCGGGGGAGGGGCTTGGAGCCAAAGCCGGACTGGGAGTCACACACCGGACTGGAAAGTCTGACCCGGCTTGTCGCTGCCGATACTCCTCCGTTAGTGTGTCGGGCCGGTCCTGTTTATCGGAAACACTTAGTCACTGGTTTTAGTAACTGCCATCACCCCCCCCCCCCCACCCAGCCTGTGCCCCATCAAAACACCTGACTCTCATAAAAGAGGCACGGGGTAGCGCGGTGGAATGAATAGTGTCCTAAAATAGTAACTCGAGTACAGTCACTGGGCGTTTAATTCTGTTTATTTACTTCTCTCCTGTAAAACACTGCAGGGTTACACTGCGAGGCAGCCGCAATGAAAACGTCATTATAGGTAATTTATTTTGTCACCGCATCAGATCCGCTTGTGGCAGGTGACATAAATTGTCTGGGTCGCGTTCCAAAGGGTCTGGCCCACGCCTCGCATTTCTGCAGACCGCAGCCAATAAGAGCCACGCTTCAACAGACAAAGGAAGCCCCACCCGCCCCGGCGGGCGATTGGTCCGGGCGGCATACCTTGTATACATGTGTCTGGGCGGCCTCCCCCTTCCTGTGTAGCCGGGGGTGGGCCGGAGGGGGACCCCGTAGCCGCAGGCCATGGCGGTTGACCGTCTTTTCAGGACCACACACCAGGTGCGGGTGACTCTGGGGTCTCGCCGTGTGGGATGCCGCATAAACAAAGAGGACGAGGCCCTCCGCGGCTCCCCCGCCCAGGCCCGACCGGGGCCAGCTCCGCTCTCCAACAAAAGCAAACAAGTCAATAATAAAAGGCCGGCTTGCTGTCCTTGGAAGAGTCTTTCCCTGCCCCGCGGAAATGTGGAGCCCACATGGGGGGCAATGGGCCACTTCCTACGGCCCGGGTACACCTCGGGCCCCAAACCAGGGGGCCCCTGGCTCCGCTTCAAGCCTCCGCGTCGTCGTGAGCGCCCCCACCCACTCGTGAGGCTCCTTTGGTGTCCGACCACCAGAATGTCAGCTTCAGAAATGGCGACTTTTGGGGGAGGGGACTTGCTTCCTATGTGTGACGAGGCCGTAAAATATATTTAATTGTGGTTCTCATCCCTGCTGATTGCTAACACATGCGCTATTCAAATTTGTAACAGGCATTAGTACTGAGACCCCAGAATATATGCTAAAATAAGAACAATCGCGATTCACTGGGAATCCGTCGTCATTATTGCTTCGCGGTGCCCCTTTGTGTGGTTGTGTTTCTCATGATACCCGAAAGACGGAATTTTAGCCGAGATTAATACCACAGAACGCTGAGTGATTCGTATTGATGGGTTTGCATGTAGCGACACAGTACAATTTTCTGTTTTCGAGACTGTTAAAGATGTATGTGATTTGGTTTGTCTGAGGCTAAGATGTTGTGTAAGACGCGAGTAAGGACGCCAAGATGCGCCCACAGGGGGCGCTGATGGGGAATCCACCAGCCATGCTGCGCCCCCAGCCGCCTGGAGGCCAGTGGCCTGCGTACAAGGAGAGGTTACTGGCTAATCGTGGTAACTTGAGGTGCTACAGTTAATGATTTCATATCCGCTCACTTACATTTTGCCCAGGCTACCTTAAATCCAACAAGTTACCCCGATAAGGCAGTGACCCCGCTTTGTAGTACAGGCCCCTGGCAGCGTTGCGGGTCTTTCGTGATGGAGATCGGGTGGCTCTGATTACCGCAGAGAGCTGAGTGGTTTACCAGTCATTCATTAGCAGTCAGACTGAGTATTCAGTGTAAATGCACCATGATCCTGGGGAACATCTGCCTGCACAACATACAGCCCATATGACATCTGGCGGTGCTTTAATCCCTGGACCCCCCTCTCAAGGTACAATAGTGCACTATTGTGTGATGCAATGCAATCTGCTGTTTATTTTGGGATTATTAGTGTGTGTGTGTTTGTGTGTGTCTATCAGTGTTGGGCATTTCAGGTCCAGAAGCTACAAATCCAGACCATGATTTTGTTTCTACCCAGCAGCTGAATACT
>JABFDZ020000043.1:5806965-5827883 GCA_019775955.2 Pollimyrus isidori
ATCGCTGTGCATGTGTTACTGTGTGTATATTTAAGAACCTACCCTCACTCCCATTGTTAGTCAATCGCTGTGCATGTGTTACTGTGGGTGTACTTTGCCTATTTGTGTTCCCCACTTTCCCTGGGGTATTTACTTTGTGGTTCCTTTTGGTTAATTCTTGTTTCCCCAGTTTTGTTCTGACCCCTGCGGCCCATTTATTTTGGTGTTCTTCCCCAGAGTGTTTACGTTGTGTTTAATAAACCCCTGTTGTCTTGCAGCTACTCTGCAGATTGCCACCTTTTTCCTGCCTGTGCCATGCCGTGCTGTAACACTTTCATAGGATAGGTTACATATAAACTAAGTCCTGGAAAGACAGATCGTCTGTTTTATTTGTGTTTTTGTGTAGATATTAATTTGTCAATGTACATCGGACATGGGGATTTTTTTCACTGAATAAAACTTTAGTATGATAGACACATACAATAAATCCCTGTTTCGTGTGATATAATGTAATAATGGACTATAAGTCTTTATCATTGAGCTGTTGTGTGTAAAAACAAACAAACAAAAAAATAATCTTTAAAAAGCAAAATATTTAAGCACCTTTAAACAGCTGATTTTCATATCCACAATGGATCTCTGAAAAACAAAAATAAAATAATAGTGATTGGAAGGGGAAATGGAGAAAGCCAGTGTTTTTATGCTGGGAGAATGCGAACCGTGCTTCGCAAACACTCCGACAGACATCCCATTACTCAGATCATAAATCACCAGATTTGCAGACTGTTAAGGTAAAATACCGTCCCGCTGCACACAATTTCCGAGCCATTCAAAGTATCAGACTGAAGGTTGTTTTTTAGCATTCCGCGCAACTGCATGGACCATCGAGTACTCATTTACTCACTTATTTATCGATATCGCTGTTCCAAACCAAGTATGTTGTTCAATGGGCTGTAGCGAGGCCGTACGTGTATCACGACAAACCGTGTCGTGTTAGTGGTGTGAAACCTTATCACTGCAAGCGTAGCAATAGAAACGAAAAAAGAAAAAAAAACATCACGGGTGTCAGACATACATTCCAGCCGCAGATGTAAGTAAGGCGAGGGCTCTGCTTAGCAGATCGCGCTCCTCCCAAGCGTGTGACTGGGGCATGAATGTGGATTTTCTGCCAAAGAGCAAATGTTAGAACACAGAGCACACAGGACTGAATAAACACAACTGCGTGATGCGAGGGCAGGACTGATGCTAATTTGCTTTTTGATTTCTCCACAGATGTGTACTGTAACTGGAGAAATTAGTTCAGCCTGCTTCCTCGTCTTGCATAGATCACACCAGTGATGTAAGCTTCTTATAATGGGCCCCAATGCAAGATTTTTATTTATTTTATTTTATTTGGGTGTGTGTGTGTGTGTGTGTGTGTGTGTGTGTGTGGGGGGGGGGTCCTTACTTCCCAACACATGTCCTTGCATGCAATCAAAGCCATTGACCCATAATAGTTAAATGTTACATATGTGCCATGTATCCATGGAATATCGTTAAGACATACAATATGAATATGAACAATTAAATACTGGACATTTTGACTGAGACAGATTTGCCAGCAAGGGTGATTCCTGCGGTTCATAATGCAATATAACATGCTTTGGTAACTTAAGCTAATACATCAATAGCCTCCTAGGGCCCCAATTTCTGGGGGCCCCAGTGCAGCTGTACTGCCTGTAGTTCTGCCAGTTGATCGTGCCAATATTGGTCTAGCAGCTTTTCCCAAAATGCACCAACTTGGCATGTTTAAATTCAAATGATTGTACACTAGCTGACTTGAGTTACACAAACAGGTCGTTCTGTCGAGACCATTGTTCCCTTTGCTATTGTGAAGGCTGTTAGGAACAGGATGCGCCCCAAAGAGTCAGGTGATATTTTGAAGTGTTTTCCCGCTGAAGCTTAGACAGGAATTGTTTCTTTCGCTTTCATTTGTATTTATACGACAACTGATCATTTCGATTCAGTTATTCCCTTTAACTATGCATGTATCCGGGACAACTTCAATTTCATTTTTATTCATGACTTTCAGTGCTTATAACACACAGGGGAGGATACTGGATAAAACACTGAAACCTGGGTACTTAGGTCAAGGCTCTAAAAGATAGCATTTTGGGGGAGTAGAGCTGCATGCATTTGTGTTACGAGTGTGACTCCTGAACCACTGCAGTCATATCGCCAAGCCTTGTTTGCATGTAGGCATTTCACTGGTCAATAAACAGACCAATGGTCACTCGCAGGGGAGATGAAAGAGCCGCCCATATACCTTTACTGCAGTGTCGCGATGGCATATAATTTAATGTTGAAAGGAGGGGGCATGTCCATGTGTAATCATGGAAGGACTGAATTCAGAGTTTGGGGGGCTGAGGTCTGCATTATGCTAAGCGTGACCGGGCTGTGGAATGTTCCTTTTTAAGCCCCCACAGCTGTTGATGGTCTAAGGTTTTACTTTTCCCAGTCAGCAATGCAGGTGACTCCCTGAAAATAGGTCAGACGCAGGACTTCAGCATTACTGTCCAGACAGAGAAGGAGCAACTTCTCACTGCCCGTCTGCTTCTGAAGTTGGTCAAGGAATGTATCCAGGAAAGTGTTTTTCTTCTTGGTCACTCGCATATAAAGAAAACATATTCCTGCTTCTGCTTGCTGTGCATCTCAGTAGACGATCTATCCACCAAGCCAACTTTAGCGTATAAATAAAAAGATTAACATTATCTCAGAGTTCCTGCTAAAATCCAGCCTCTGCTTACACCTGCAAGTGCATTTGTCACATAAATACTCTAAACATCTACGTATGTTGCCGCTAGCCATGGATCCAAGAATTCATGGCGAGCACATGGTCAGAGTTTCTGTGGAACGCTGCTTTCAGGAAGACGAGAAAACAACAAGTGATGGGAGCAGTGCAAAAATTTAATCCAAACATGGGTGTTTGATTTGGATTAAATGCATTTCTATGTAAATATGACAGCAGTGTAGATAATCTGTTTTCTTCCCCACTGTGATTGGCTTAAGAAGAAAACAAGAACTAAACTGTGTTAAAACACCCTTGTAAGCACATTACACTATGCAATGATGTTTTGGTCCACTTCGACCTGGGAAAGATGTCTGTAACTATATCCATATGTACACTGCTGTAGATAATTGAATGCAAATATTTTCTGTTCTGTCATGTACGTTTTCCACTTGAAGGGGGACAAGCTAAACAAAACAAATATTATTTTAGTTATTTAACTGTCTATTGTTCCAGTACATCGTTTTTATATTATTGTTTAGTTTGGATTAGCATATGCTAGTTCTGGATTTGCTTCACATTTTATACTACAGCCGGTGTAAAAGTGTTAAAGTCGGTGTGAAGTGTTTAATAAAGCAATTTAATGATTAAACACTGGCCTGGATAAGCGGTTGGAAGATGGATGGAATTTGGAGATTTGGGGGGAATTTGGTGATGCAGTTCACACAGCTCAAGCAAAGACTCAAACCACAGCATTGTACGTTTGACAGCTTGATGTTCGGTTCCACCCTTCCAAGCCCTAATGATGTGATCTTAAAGAGTAAATCCAGCACTATTGAGGTGATAAATTTGTGGTTTTTTCAACTAATGAAAGGGAGAGTCTGTTTTGATGGCTTTAACCCCATTAAACGGGGCTCATATTTACAATCACAGCAGAAATTGTCCATTACACTATGTGTCTTTAAACAAATTATGCTCTTGTTTTTTTTTCTGCGCAAGTTGTACAGTGTCCAAATAGGCAACGAACTTCTGACAAGTTAAACAAAAACAATGATTTTCCTTTTCACTTTTCCAAACTGTTTAAGCTTTCGATTCTGCTTTGGGTGTAGCTCTCAAAGCGTCATCTGAGTATTTTGTTTTTGTCCAGTAAAAGCTTGTGCACGCTGCCAGGTGATTAGCGAGCAGGTCCCAACGCGGCAGATAAAACAACACTAACACACTGTGTAACAGTGAAACTGATCTGAGAACAGCAGAACTATTTCAGCGTATGTAAGAATCAGTAAATAAATTCAGGTTCACCCTGTAAAGGGCATCCCGCTACTATGTGTTGTTTGACGTTGAACGCATTGAAACTTCCAAAAACCCTGTTGGATGCAAGAACCTTGTATGGGGTGCAGCACAAGCCAAGTGAAAGCAGTCATATTCAATGAAGGGCGTTATGGTCTTCAGCTGTAAAGACATCCAACAGTTTCATGTCAACCGTCCAAGAATGTGGGGGCTCCATTGAGTGCTGGAATTTCTGGAAATGTGTAGATGTAGAGTTGAGATACAAATAACCACGTTGCATTTTGTGGTGAAGCGGTAGAACTGACTAATGACGATCATCCCTCATGCGAAAGCCTTCGACTATAACATGCAGTCGTGCATTTGTGGAGCTGAGAAGAGTGTTCCTCATTTCCACCCATTTTCCTAGAAATGAAGGTTTACAGATTTTTAAGCCATTCTTCCTTCATACATGTGATGCACTACCATCTTAACAAAACCTCTCCTGGGCAAATTAAATCCAAATAATTTCCATTTTATGTAACACTGATGAAACCCTTTACTGATTGTCACAACACAGCAGTGGGCTAGCTTGTTACATACCCTTTTTGTATTGACCCCTAACACCAAACGTGTCGTGGCAATGGAAGTTTCCGGGCTGTGCCTGTTTCTCCTATAATCACTCTTTGCACACTCTGCACCCTTTACTAAATGCACACCTCATGCTCTAAGGAACCTGTGGGTCTCATCATCTATCTGTACCAATTACTAGACACAGAGTTTACACATAGCTGAAATGAAGCATGAAGACCCCCTACCTAACAATGCCCCCCCCACCCCCCCTTCATAAATACCTCTGAACTTTATGACACCCATTTGACCAGCTCAGTTTTCCTCCTTGAGGAACTGTTGAATCTTTCTACCTCTTTGAAAGACGGGTCGCGACTCATGCAATGTCGGTAAAAGTCAACGCTTTGGTTTCAGTGGGGTCCTTATATACCAATCCAAGGACCTAAATCCAAAGAAAAGGTCTGTCTGGTGAAAAGGGGGAAATTACAAAATGCACCCCTTTCAAAGTGAAGTAGAGGAGATCTTACATCCAAGGACAACAAGGCAACATTTTTCCTGGACTCAGAGTGGTGAAGTTTATAAAGAGGTGCTGTCTGCACTTTTTCGTGTGAATGTACTTTCAAGTCCTGTCAGTAATTCACGGCCTAATTTAGGCACTGACACTTCTTACAACATCAACACAGAGGTAGTTAACCTTACCTTTCATGGTGCTGCCCCTAGACGACTTCAATGGTCAGGTAAAAGTATAGAGCAGCTCAGATTGTAGACCCTTCACCTCTCCACAGTGCCTTCTTGCCACGGTAAGTATCCCTACAGGAAAGGCAAAAGGAAAAGCCATTTAAAGTCCTAAGCAGCCAGTCTGTTTACGCCAAAGACAAATCCGTAATTATGGGTCCCAGGGTCCCTGTGTGGCTGTGCAGAATATGAAACTGTATTCACCGAGCCAGTCCCCCAATGTGTTTTTTAGAGCTGAAGAAGCCAATTCTTCTGAGGATGCCCGTGTTCCCGCACCAGACCACCTGCACGGTTGGCAGTCTGCGCAGACCTCGTTTCGTCAATCAGAGCAAAACATTCGGAGGAGACGTTCAACGTCAGGCACCTCAAACACGCCTCGGGAAGAAAATAATACCTCTGTCTGGAACCATGTGCTGAGCAGTGAAACAGAACATAGGGAGGGAGTGAGGGAGGCGGGCAGGGAGGGAGTGACGAATGAGAGGGAGGAATGGTGAGTGCGTGTGCTGTTGCCAGTCAGCACTTTAGAGCTGGCTAATTGCTAACAAATGTCCATGTGCACAGAGGACACCTTCTCCGTCTTGATCAAAAACTACGTCTTTGAACCCACCAGCTTTTGAAAGTCAGTATTTAATAATGTCTTTCTGATCAGGAGAATGACTTTTAGACAGATAAATGAATCCTAAATACATTTCCATTGTATATTAAGTCAAATGTCCATTGGAAATAAGTACGCTATTACTGCACATATCAATTGTTGGGATTATGGATTATGGGTACCACAGTCTGATATTTCAGTGACATGATAACTAAACTTAACTTCACACACTCACTGTCAGTAATCATGTACACACCACTGGTTTTGAAATGGCATGAACCATTATGGCTTCAATCCCAGCATCTTCTCTACACTGAAATATTGGATTAAAGTGATGGTGATCTGACCTCAATGCAGCTTATTTTGTAATTTGTCATGGTTCGTTTGAGCTTTTATTAATTTCATAGTCTTGTGAGCCTTTCACTTTGCTGTCGTAAATGTGATTTTCGAAACACAGGTAAAAGCCAAACACAACTCTCATCTGAGTGGTATTGTCACCCATGAGTCAAACTCGGCTTGTGTTATTCTGGAGTATTGAATGTTATTTAAAACATTTTTGCAGATGCTATATTTAAAATACACTTTGGCTGTACATTTAATAAGTGTCATGTGCGTGCCGAGTCTTCCCATCCATGTTCAGTCTGTTATATGGAACATTTCCATAATACTTATCAGTTGTTCATTTCCTTCAGCACATCTTGGATGTGGTTCAAAGTGCCATTTTAAGCTTTATATAAAGTGTTTTTTTTTTGGGTAGGGTCCTTAATCCAAATCCCAGCCCACAAGTTAGACGTTTCTCTTTTCAATAACAAGCATTGCTGAAGACAAAAATACATTATCTAATGTTATTAGGGCATATTTGCGAGGAGGCAATTATGTATGTCAAATATTCAGTATGAATGTATTGTCTTTCCCTGAGTACAATGAACAACAGACGAAAATGAAGGGAGACTGGACCAAGCGGAATAATTGTAAAAATCAGTGTGGAATGACAGGATTTTAAAAGCCTGTTCAAACTACAAAAGTAGCTGTCAAATTGGAGCCAAACTTGTTGTTTTGCTCCTCACTTATCCATGCTATGCTAGCCACCCTGCCCCGTTTAGGATGGAGCATGTGGTTCCATGAATTACAGAAAATACCAGCATACCGGCATACCATTTGGAGGGATGTCTGTAATCAATTCGTGTATCAAAAACATGACCCAACTTGATCTGATCAACATGCGGCACCACATAACAAGTTAAAGGAAGGTGCAGAATAAAAGTGTTTTAAAAATCTATCCGGTAAGCTTAAGCTCCGAGGCTTGATTTTAAATGTGCAATCATGGATTCGATGTTTTGGCAGTAGAATAAGATGTTGGTCGGGCTAATCACTGTTAGTCAGTCATATGATTCCTGCAACTTTTGTCATAGATATTAGAGTTAACAGACAATACTCTTAATGAAAGTCAGCCGTGCAAATTTTTCAAGGACCAGAACAAGGAGCATATGACGGTTTGCATTTTATAAAGTCGTGCTCTGACAGAGTCTTAATTACTACTGCTGAGTTAAGGTTTTTGTCAGCCTTTCCATTCCATTTGACATCAATTTGAACCAGATAAGTTCTGTTTCTAATAGTTTGAGAGTAAGGCCTTTCTGCGGTTTAATCTAGCAACCTTCATAGGGTTATGCCCCAAACCACATTACCACCCATTTCTGGCAGAGACTGATTACAGTCCCTACCCAGCATTTTAAAGCTGATTATCTGGCTGGAATTTCACTGAATTAACTTGCAAAAGTGTTGCCGAATGATGGTAATCACCTTTGTCAGACTGCAATGATTTAATTGAGGAAACAGACTAATTACTTCACCAGCAATTAAATAAAATGTAGGGATTTTGATTTAATTCTTTTGTGATACAATGATTTCTTTGGCTGATGCTGAGCCGGGAAGTAGGAGATATTTTTTTCATATTCTGTTCTGACATCTGGAGAGATGCAAAGGATGATATAATTAGTAACTTTTCTCTACAAACGTACGTGGGGAAGCAGTTCAGTAGATTAGAATTTACAGTGCACTCATTGTTTTCAATCGAAACATACACTTCTGGGATTCCAATTTTTACTTTAACCCTAAGATGAGCATTTTTCCGCCTAATAATTTTTGGAAAACATCGATGCTAACTCCATGAGCTATGATAATATTTTCTAAGTGGTTTGTTGTGTGTCTGTGTAACCCAAAAATATGAAATGAGCGTCAGTGTGAAAGTGACTATTTCTGTTCATTGACTCCTGACTGAGATGTATCACGAGAAGGCTGCATAGTCCTGAATCTGACAAAGACAGGGCATTAACTTGACGGCCGTGCCGTAAAGAAGGAACGCTAATCCTGATGACAGGGTTGTTTAAAATTAAATTACTTCAAGATGAAACCAACCTCTGCAATGCCAAACCTCAAATACATTCCCAGCAATTGGGCCATACAGTCAAATTTAATGGGTCATCATGAGTGACTGTAGGACCTGAAAGTGAACACACACAGTCATTTAAAGGTCTTCGTCTATAAAAAGCAGGAAGTATTAATAATAATATAGAAAACACTGAAACAATGAAAACCAGTCCATTCTTAATAAAGGATACTTTCACAGTGCAGTCAGTTTTAATGCCAGATTATTTTACTGGAAATGACAAACCTCAAAATAAAACAAACAAAATGCAAATTACCAATATTACCAATTACCAATATTACCAATAAAACACAGATCATGTGTCTGATTAGGCAGAATATACCAGTCAGACTGAAAATGGGTAGCATGCCATCTTCCTTCTCTGATCTACATGTAGGATGTATAACAAGAGAAGTCTGGTTAGATGGAGATGGAGGTTCAATCGAGAGGACGAATTGTAAGCAGCCTCTGATGCGCTAAAGGCATTTATCTCTTGGTTGAAAATTGAAGAAGATTATTGACAGACAAACTAGCGTCTAAAAGCGCAAATTATCACATTACCATGGTGAGGACAACTGAGAAAATGTAATAAATAATTGAGACGAGAGGGGCACTGAATATTTTACCTTCCTGGGAAGAGTTATGATCAAAAGCATGACCTGCCAAAAAACATTAAGAACGTGGCTGTTTGGATGGACGGCCTTGAATCCTCAGGAGAAACTCTTCACCAGTGGCTCAAAATAGAGGAAATGTCTTCGCGTGCACGTCAATGCTGCGACTTAATGTGATATATTGATGGAAACAGTCAACTGAGTGGGTTGCCGGAAACAGAATATTGCTTAATGGCACATAATATCAATACATAATGTAGCCGTATCGCATTATAAGCATGATGTATAGCGGTGGGTCATCGCCGGGCACATATACAATTTAGAGATACTCATACCTTTGGTATGTGGGAGGAAGGTCACCACGCACAGGATGATGAGGCAAGATTCGAACCTGCAGCTGTGGGCGTGAGAGAGTGCAGAGCCCAGCAAGCCACCGCACAGCATTAGACATCATGCCTATAAACATTACTTATTTAGCATATGCTAAATAAGTAAATGGATGTGAATGTTCATGTTGCTGTTTTTTGAAAGTCTTTAATATTGTTAACTGGATTCTCTGCAGGCTGAAATACCCTATATGGAGGATAGGACATTTTTTTTTTTTGGAAAACGTTGATTTTCCAAAAACAGTACGTTCCACATCTTTAGGGGAGTGTTCATTATTGGGTGTACTGCCATCCAGTGGGAAAAGCTGGTATTTCTGTTTTTTATTAATATGCCCCTGATGATGTAAAACACCGAAAAGCAAAAATATCTTAATGCACTGATTTTTGCTGATGTCAATTTAGAGGAACAAAGGATAATCCTGGACAGTTAAACGGCTAAACATTGTTACTTTTACGTTCGCAAACGCTCAGCTCTGCGTGTGAAGCATGTCCACAGAAAATGGCCAAGTGAAGACAGCGTGTCCACGTTTCTGCCGATAAGCAGCGGCCACACGGGCGTAACCGAGGGAGACACTGGCTGTTCGCTGTGGCCTGCGGGCCTGAAAGTCAGTTTCCCTTTGTGATTTAACTTCTGACGGTTTTACTTAGATGACGTGGAATGAAATAGTTCCTGATTTTATCGTGTTTAGAGGTCGTCTCTCGCCATGTGAATTTCAGTCGAATGGATAAATGGTCTAAATGACCGGGAAACAGAATATGTCCCCGATGGAAAACATTCGAAATTCCTCTTTATACAAAACATCTCAGATGGTTTCCACCCCAGTGTTGCAGATATGATTGCCCTATTTCTTCTCTTGCCACATCTCCTGCGGAGATGGCTATAGCCTGCATGCGTTTGCATGTTTGACACCGGGTCAGCGATTATACAGCCAGTTAACTGTACAGATGGTCAAAGAGCAGTGAAGCATCCAGCTGTATAAACAGATGAAGTGTTTGCAGTGAGTGCGGGTGGGTTGGGTGCTATAATATTCTGTCTTGTCTTGTCTGCCCAGGTCTTGGGATTGTGGGTGTGGAATCCAACTCACAAGCGCGGCTTCAGCAGGATATAGCCTAACACATCAATCTCTGAGCACATCAGCCCAGTCATGTTACCCCGTGTGAGAAATCTGTGACCGACCGTCGCAACATTCAGGCGACCCTCAGCCGCACATCCTATGCCTCCCGAAATAGTTGCTGAATCACCGTGACCCAGCCTGCCGAGGTACTTCCAGGATCTATGGATGGATGGATGGATCTATGGATGGATGGATGAGTCAACATGCTTTTAAAAATTCCAATCTACTCGTGCAAGGCGCTGCAATGTCATTTTAGAGGATAAAATAAATATAAAAGAAGAGGCTGGTAAAATACAGAGGAGAAAAAAAAGTATGTGAAGAACTTGTGGAGAATCGCCAGTGGTGCTCTTCTGTGAACAAATATTTCTGTCAAGCAAAGTAATTTTATTTATATAGCACTGTTAAAAGCAACCGATGGTCGACCTCAGGGCTTTGCATCTTAAAAACATAGGCTAATACACTTAAAGGGGGGGATGTAAATATACATAAAAAATACAAACAAAATGAAAAAAAGTGAAAAATATAATAAAATAAAATTCTGAAATTGTAATAAAACACAGCATGTTTGTCTAAAATGCAAATGATTCAGTTGCGCGATTATCATCACTTTTTCTCTGACACGGCATCTGCTTAGTCTGGGAAACGTTTGGCTTCTTTTCTGAAGGCTATTTTCTTTTTCTCTTCTTTTATTGCTCCCAGCAGATCGCCACCCTGTCTGTCTGTCCCTGACCTTGGCTGGCAGGGGACACTGCAGACAGAAAGGGGGGAGGAGACAGGGAACAACTGCACTGCTTGTCTTCCACCCACAGGGGGCGTTTTTCCATGGGGAGCTGGCGGTAAACATCTATGCAAACGTAACAATTATGGCTGGCCTCCATTGGCCCTTCGCTTCACCTTGTCTGCACTGGACTGATCTGATCTCTCAGATTATCCCAAAATTGTAGCCGCTTGCCCTTAGATGAATGGGGAAGTTCACTGGGCTGACTGGTGTAATGAACTGAGCAGTTATGACCTGACCTCTGGCAGCGGCATTCACTGTCATTGCCAAGTCCCATGGGCATGTAGAGGGAGCACCTGGAATAGATGGAAGGTGATGATTATCGTCAGAGGCAGCTGATCCCAGACAGTTTGTGTGTCACGGTGCCAAAATATATCACAGAGGGGTCTGTTATCTAGCAGCTGACATATGCGTTTTAGGGACACGATGCCTTTGTTTTTGTTGGCGGTTTCTTGTCGCAGTGGTTTTGGTGATGTGTTAAAAACATTGTTATGCAGTGACTTTATGTTGGAGGGAAAAGTGATTAAGCAGTTGGATCTTTTCCCACAGAAGTGGCTGTGAACGGGTGAGCTAACACAGCTGTCAAGTGCGTTGTGTAGTTTATGCATCTGCCAGAGTTTGCGTGGCTTTATTTTATACAATGAGAATGTCACCCCTGCCTTTGTACACTGCCAGAAATACCAAGTAGTCACTAAAATGGGTCCGTAAGAAGGTGGTGTTGTGCTTTTTTTGGTTGCATTTGTTTATATACCATTGTAGTATCATAATCTTTTTAATTTTCATTATCGTCTCTGTGTCAGTTCCTCCTCTCGTAGCCAGGGCGACGTCGGAAATGCAAAGGAGTCTGATGGAACAACACTGCCCACTTCTGGTCAAAAGCCACCGAGAATTACACAACTTCTAGAAAAGTCCGAAACCACAGAGCATTCTATGGGAGTGAATCAGAGTGTCAACATCGCAGTGAGGTATAAATACGTACTGGGGGACGGTGCTTCTGCGTTCTCAGAGCTGCAGTGAGGACTGGCGGGAAGGTGAGTAGCACGGCCGCGGGCGGACGACTGCGATGCCCGCTTTCGCTGGGACGCGCACTGCGGACGGGCTGGATATTCTGTGCCGCAGCGACGGCTGCAGGGTTTTATGGATGACATCAGGCTTTCCTGCATGTATGCTTCTTTTCACCATTTTTTTTTAAAGTAATGGAAGATGATTTTAATATATACAGACAGGCAAGCGGAGAGAGAGACACACACATGCATACATACACATAAACACCTACTGTAAATTACAGGTGCGTCAGAATGTGATTAATGGGTGGGGATGACATTCTGTTGAATTCTCCTGATTAATTCAATAATTAATTAATATCACATTTTCCTGAATGTGACTGATCGTGCGTCACAGCTTTTCTCAGATGTTTTAAAATGAATCTGGTATTTTTAGCAGTAGGAAAGTTTCTGTGTTATGTAAGGGGTCTGTCGTCGTTTGCCTGGCCGCTTGCTAGTCGATGCGTCAGAATAAATGAAAGCAAAATTAAAGCGTGAGAATTTAATTCGGATCCTGTTCTGACCTCTTGCCCCATTGTTGCTGGCAATTTATAATCCTGTTAAAATGTCCCGCTTTGCCGAAGCTTATGTTGTCTGCTTTTGTCGAGGAAACACATTCGAGGAATTGTGGCCGGGCTGGTGCATTTGTGTCTCAGTGTTATCCACCCCAAAGTCCGCGCCAGGAATGATGCATTATAAAATAACATTGCAAGTGTGTTGCAACATACAAGATTTGAGGGATTTAACACCAACCAATTTATATTTTTGAGGGTGTGGGACAAGGTGCAGATTATATTATACTTCCTCACCAATTTAATCAACACATAAATTAACAATTTACCTGATGAAGGAGAATTACTACTCCAAACACACACACACACACACGCACACACACACACACACACACACACAAACACACACACACGTTTATAAATATAAATTATACCTTTGTGGGGACTCTCCATTCATTTCTATCTGGAAAACTCTAATCCCAGCATGACGACCTTAACCGCTAACCAGCCACTAACCTTAACCACAAGTAACCAAAGCATTATTACTTTTTTGATTGAATTCACAGATCTTTGTGGGGACTTGAAAAAACACACACAGTTTTTTTTAATTTTTTTTTACAGATATTCATTTGTCGTGTCTGCTGTACTGTACAAGGGCAGCCTCAGCCTGACGTTTATTGACCAATAGTGCTTTTCTTTTATTTCTCTAAGAAACAAAACAGGCCAATAAAAATTCTTACTTGATTGAGAGAAAAAAAAAAACTGGCCAGTCACTGCAGCTGCTGTGGTACCAGTTCCAGCACTAAGGGCTCAAACAAGAGGGCATTCGGCAGTCTCTCAAGCCACCAGCTGTAAAGCCCGCGTTTGTATAAGGCATTCTGGCGATAGCATGCTTGTTATGTAACTAGGCCTCCCGCCTCAGTTTGGCCACGGGCCCCATCTCCCAAGTGCTTCACTTCACAGTGAGAGCCAGCGGCCTGCTCCCTGAATGCAGGCTGGCGTCGTACAATGAAAGAGGGCCGGCTGTGTCGCTTTCTGCTTGGCTGCCTCTAAATGCCTCTGAATGCCTCTGAGTGCCTCCCCTGGCTGCATGTTTTGCAGTATCTCTCCCGAGGTTGTGCTTCTAGCCATTTGTCTGCGAAGGTACCAAATGTCGCAAAGAAGATGTAAGCTTTGTTTCTTTATTCAAAAAGAAAAACTAAGAGTAAAATGTCAAACTTCTCAACAGAGTGATTAAAAAAAAGATGAGTAATAAGTGGTGTGGAAGTAAGGCGTGACCCCCAGACGACTGTAAAATTCAGTCTGTGTTCTGTTCCTTTTCAGGTCATTTTGGTTTATGGATTACGAGTGTTTACTCTCATATAAACTGTTTTCATTCACCATCGTTCAAGAAATAATGCCTGGGGCGTTAATGCGGCTTCAGTTTTTATGCTAAGAGTGATAACAATATCCCTTCAGATTATATAAATGAATCCTATAGCTTTCTAATAAGAATTAGTAACAGATAAAAGTGAAAGCCTGGGGTAAAGCAATGAAGATAATGTGAAACGAATCGCTCTGCTATCCGGATGACTGATAGCAATTGCAAAGTATAATTTTAATAAACCTTAGAAATTGTACAATGTGAACAATATTGCCACCTACTGGCAAAATACTGTTTTTACAAAAACACTATGGCCAGGAAATTTTAAAAACATCTGTTTTTTCCAAGTTCACATTCAATTACGCCCACTGCAGAGGGTGAGACACACCGCAGCTCTCTTCATTTGTTGCTGGAAGATGGCGATGGCTCTTTTTTTCACATTTTAGTATGCTAGTATATAAATAGTAGGCAATCGTATAAAAAGTACTTTTTCTAAGGAATCCAAGGATTTAACAGTCATCCGCATAATCCACAGGGAATACTCGCCTCTCTCTGTGCAGTTCTCTGTGTGATACATTTTCATTGTACGACGCCTGACGGCTTCTGGCAGTAAAGCTGACGAGCAGTGGGAAACGGTAACGGCTCCGAACCAAACAGAACACCAACGTTATCACACCACAATCCCAGTCTGGCAAGGAAAGATGGATGAAAATAGTAATTTTAAGTAACAGCCGAAATGGCGAGCGTTGGACTTCTGATAGCTAGTTTGAAATTTTTGTGAGAAACATGAAGCGGATATCTGCACTTTACTGTATATTCTGTAGTTTGAATCGAGGTTTTGGTTTATATTTGTCATATGTGACATTTTTAAACCCCAATCTTCATCTTAGAATGTTCCCATATATCAATAATGAAGGACAATCCTGCATTTGATAAAATCATTATCCATTTGAGGAACCTGATGGATCCTGTGTTTAAAAAAAGGATCCACTGTCAAAAAGTGATTAAATGCTTAAGAGATTTAAGCCTGGAACCATTTTGGTTGCAAAACCTGCCACCATCTGCTGCTTCCTGTCTCTCTATACCTGATGCTTAAAGCACGTTTTGAGTCACTTTAGTATATTCCTATGCATCCCAGTTGCTCAGAGGGCACAGTCATTCAAAATGACTCAGCTTACAGCCTCACACTTCACCCCTCCAGGTAATTTGTTGTGGCCCCGGAGTGACTCAGCATATGGGGGGTGGGGAGGTAGCCTGACAGCGGACGCTGTCCCTGACTCATACCCTCTCCTCCCTCCCTCAGGTAGTCTTGCCTCTTGACTTCTGCCGCGATGAAGCATTTGTGGCCCCTTCTGGGTGTGTTCCTGCTCTGCCACTCCGCAGAGTGCCTACTTCCCCCATCCAAAGACGACCTGAGGCGTGAGTGAGCAGCCTGGCCGATCACCAGCATCGACACAGGAGATCGCTCGCCTGGGGATTGTACTTCATTATGCGCTGAGCGTATCAAATCGGATGCCGCTTTGTCTTTAGGAATATTTATATTTCGAGTAGATTTGTCCGTTGTTTTGTTATTATTAGACCTAGAATGGTAAAGTTGACATGACTCAGAAAGCCTGGGAAAGGTTTATTTACTTACTTATGTGTAACTTATTTTCCTTCCTGTGGCATATTTTCCAGAAATTTCCCTTTTAGGGGAGAAATACCTTGACAAGGAGATTGAAGACGCCGTCAATGGGGTGAAAGAGATGAAGACGGTGATGGAGAGGTCTGACGAGGACCACAAGAACTTTGTAAATGCTCTGGAGGAGACGAAGAAGCAGAAGGAGGTAAGGGCAGAAACGGGCAGAAATGGGCAGAAACGGGCAGAAATGGGTGCAGGGGCTGCAATAAACTGAGCCGTGATGGTGGATGAACCTTCAGAAGCACGATCTGATGCGGCCATGAAACACTCAGAACAAGCTGCATATTTATTTTGTATGTATCTGTGCCTATAGGCTTGAAAATATCTTTGGCCTGTTTCTGTTTAGATAGTACAGGATAGAACGATATTGGTTAGATACGTATGAGTGTCCGACTGATGAGTGATTCAGCTCGAGGTTAATTCTATAAGGATGTGGCTTTCTATCAATTCACCAGCATGGAGAAGCCACACTTAGCTAGCGAGCGTTTGCCTCTCCCAGGATGCTCTGAAGGCAGCTAAGGAGATGGAGATGAAGCTGAATGCGGAGCAGGAGGTGTGCAATGAGACCATGCAGGCACTATGGGAAGAGTGCAAGCCCTGCCTGAAGAGGGCCTGCATCAAGTACTACTCCAGGACCTGCAGCTCTGGCTCTGGGCTGGTGGGTCGACAGGTGGGCCTGCAACTTCGCAATCTCAGCCACGTTGTGTAGACTGTTCTGATTTAGTTTTCAGAATGTTGCATGAGCCATGGGAATTGTAGTTCCTATAGCACCTTCAGAGGGATCAGGCTGCTTGTTTGGCAGCGGAGTTGACCCTTAAGATTTCAAAACCTATAATGCAGGGCTGTTCAAATCACGGTCCTAAAGGGCCGAGACCCGCTGGTTTTACAGCCTTCCTTGACCTGTGACCCAGGTGTGAAGCCTCTGGCCAATCGGAATCAGTAATTATTAAACTACCTGGGAGAACTGAAAACAAGGCCTGGATTTGGAATCGAGGTCCAGATTTGAAGAGCCCTGTTGTAGCCCAGCATGGTTGTGGCACGCAGGTCATCACAGAAACCTCTCTGGGCTTTCTTCTCAGCTGGAGGAGGTACTGAACAGGAGCTCCCCCTTTTCTATCTGGATTAATGGGGAGAATGTGGACTTCCTGGAGAAGGAGAACGAGGAGCAAAACCAGAGGTTCCAGGACCTGGAGGGCCACTACTCGGAGGTGGCCGACACTGTCGACAGCATTTTCCTGGACAGCAAGAAGGTGTTCGACCACATGCACTCCTTTCAGCAGCCTCTGTTCTCCAACCCCTTCACGATGTCTGACATTTTTGGACGCCGTTCCCGAGTGTATCGCTCACCGGAGATCAGTCCTCAGTTCCACGGATTCCAGAGTATGTTCCAGCACATGATGGAAATGACCCAGAACCTACTTGGCAAACTGGGCCCCTACATGGGCACAGACACCGACATGGACGCGGACCCGTCGAAAGGTGCGTTCTTCACCTGCAGTTCGAGTGCCACGGGTCGGGATGCGCGTAGCTGGTACGCAAGTGCGCATCCGCCCTGCGACAGTACGATCGCTGTGACGGCACTAATGCGTACTTATTCTGCGTGCATCTGCACTGCTGTGACAAAAAAAAAACCACCGCGCCATTTTAACCTTCGTACCGTGAACGAACTACAAATTAACATGTAGAGGTCAAAAATGCACGGTAATTTCGTGGCAGCGCGGATACGCATAAAATGCGTGCGCAATTGCGCTGTTTCACTGTCGCACGTGTCGCTTTATTGTGCGTCCCTGACCACAGGGCCATAAAAGGAGATGTCTCTGCCTGGGGTGTAGCTAGAAATGCGGACAAAATGTCACCCTGGGCCCCTGCTAGGCTTGCCGCTGTCTTTCCGGGGCCCACCCTGATCAATCTTGCTAAACTGGCGGACTTTAGATTTTGAATCTGCCAGGGTTTTTATGACCCCCCTGCTGTGTAACAGCACAGCATAAATTCAAATTCATCGATTCGTAATATTGATGCGACACAAACAAATATTCTTTGACTTTATTTTTGGTTGTTTTCCCTTCTCCAGCAGATGGAAGTGTGAACGAGGACGTCGTGATTACGAAGCCGTTTGGGAAAGATCACATGACCTGCCGGGAAATTCGCCGCAACTCTGCCGGCTGCATCAAACTGCGAGAGGAGTGTGAAAAATGCAAAGCCATCCAGTCCATCGGTAAGAGGCCCTTGTGGACGCTTTGCGCTGTTCCGGATCATCCTGAGGCGGAATTACTGATTGTGCATGGAAAGCGTTACAGTCTGCTATGGACAAGAGAACTAATTCAATGTGTGATGCTAATGGTTTGCTTTAAACGTCTTGTGTTCCACTTACCCTCAGGCATTGAAAATTAGTTTAATCCTCATTGCAGTGCGTGCAACACAGGTGTTAAATCAGTTGATAATATTTACTTGATTTTCTTCATTACGTAAGCAAAATGCTAAGTGCATCATGCTGCATATTTGTGCTTCTGTAATTAATCGTCATTTTTGACCAGGCCAAAAAAACACCCGATGTTAAATGAGAAGAGCCAGTAACTTCACTCGTTGACCTGGCTTCCCGATGTCACATGATATCGCACCTTTTGCCCCAGACTGCTCGGGAACGAAGCCTTTGGACGGGCCGTTGAAGCAGGAACTGGAGGAGGCACTGGCAATGGCCGAAAGGCACACTCAGGAATACGACAAGCTCATCAGAAAGTTCGAGGAGAAGATGTTCAACACGTCTAGCTTGCTGGACATGCTGAACAAGCAGTTTGGCTGGGTGTCTGCCCTCGCTGACAAGACCAAGGAGAAAGACGGAATCTTCCAGATCGAGACAGTGAGCTTCTAACTCAGACAACCGTCCTGGACAGACTCTCCTCCCCACTGGCGATTTTAATTAGAAAAACGTCAGTATCAAATCTAAACACTGTGTAAAGGGCAACTAACTGCAGTTTTGTGCGTGTTCTTATATGGTGGTTGCCCTAGACTGCGTATATAATTACAAACCAGGCAGCAATTCATTCATTCATCCAAAGCAACTTACAGCAGACGGACAGATGCCTAGGATATGGAACCATGATGTTCACATCATTAGCACAACATTCTACTTGTTGAGCTACATGAGCAAGAGTAACTGCGATAACTGTTACTTTGCATCAACAGTATTTAGAAGCAGCATTTAGAAGTGCAATTCCAAGCCCTTGTCTTTTCCTTTCGAGGTAATGTCGAGGACCACCGAGGACCCCAAGAGTCCTGCAGACACAGCCGTGTCGGTCAAGCTGTTTGATGGTTCACCCATGACCTTCACGGTGCCCGGAGACATTTCCTGGAGTGACCCCAAATTCTCTGAGGTGGTGGCGCAGGAAGCTCTGGATCGCTACAAACAGAACACTGTGTGAGTGTGAGCGCACACCGGACACGTGCCCGCACCATTCGCACTGCCAGCCTGTGGTGACCCACGTCTTAGTTTTGCCAAGCCAAGTAAGGGCCTATGGGTATTGAAAGAGATCAAAAAACCAGAAAGGTAAATATTTAAGTAATTATGCACTTCGTGCATTAAAAATAAAAACGCAGAATTTTATTTGGCATAATGGTTAGTTAACTCAATGTTTAAATTAAATACTCAGGCAACGTCAGGCAGGCCAAGACTGGATATTTTTTAAGCCCCCCCCATTATGGCTTTTGCTAAGTGATGGATTTTTCTGACTGGGGGGGGTCACAGTATGCGCGTTGGCCCAGGTGTCAAGTGAAACACTCGCTTTTTCACACCCAGAAAATGTGCAAGAAGTGCACGTAGATTAGCCTTCCCAATCTAGGCAGTTGTACCAAATGCGAACAGAGTCTGTCGTGAATAAACAGAGTAAATTTGCACTCCTTCCTGCCTCACCGTTTACCTTTCCTCAATTTCAGAATTGTGAAGTGAACCTCTGGGTGCGATTTACACGCTCCACCTTCAGCGGATTGCCAGAAGTCAGCTTATCACCCTAACTTCCGCCCTGCCTGGAAACAGCACTCCCAGATGCACCTGGGGGGGGTTACAAGGCTCTGTTTAGCTAGCACCTTAGAGACATTTCCAGAAGACTTAGCTTAGACACTGAAATCCTTGTGGAGATTATATAGAAATTGTTTAAATCAATACTAGAATAAAGAATGTATTGCAATGGTATTGACTACTGCTCCAGCTCTGCTATCACACCGTCGTCACACTGCTTTTCTTTGCAAATACTTGCTCTACTGTGTTGCGAGAAAACCACCACCTTGGGTCGGATAGGTCATCCTCGTGGTAATAACAACTTTGTATGTTTCCTACACCTGTATCGTACAAGCATTAATAAAGCAAGCAGTATTCTAGAAAACACATTCACAACGTCGTCGTCTTTTTTTCCCCTTCCAAAAGAGTGATGTGATCGCTGGGCCTTTCAGCGAAGGTCCTTAACTTGCAATCTCTCCAGGGGCTTGTTGGTGTTGCTTCAGATTTATGTTGCTTTGGATATCGTCACGTGCTAAATGAAGAGGTGGAGATACTTTAGTGAATTGTACTGCTGCGTAAGTTTCGTTTTAAATCTCATCTGGCAGTGAGGCATTCTTTCCCAGTTCGATCCGGATCTCAGAAATGGTCTGAATTTAAAAGTTAATTGAAAATCAAGCTCAGTGGTCAAGTCTTGTGTGTCGACTTTAGTTTTATTATTCCCATCGAGTATCAAAATGCTGGAAAATAATTTTAAGAGCATCTCTCTGTAGTTCTTCATCATGACTGCTCGATGAACGGGCTTCTGGGAAATACGAGAGGCCATTAAAATATTGTGCTGTTTTTATTTCTTGCGTAAAAATCACACGGCGGCTAGTTCATTCTGCAGAGACACATCCATGCAGTTAAACATCTATGATCTCACAGCCATAATATAAGCAATTAAATAGGATATTTGCTGTTAGTCAGCAATTAATGTAAATTTACATATGAGATCAAAGGTGTGTATCATACAATATACAAGATACCCCTTATACAGTACATCAACCTGAACAGCAGGAGAAAGGGTCGCATTGGTTCAAAACAGGGAAGGAAAAAAAAAAATTC
>JABFDZ020000043.1:5838896-5862368 GCA_019775955.2 Pollimyrus isidori
CCCCCCCCCCCCCCCCCCCCCCCCCCCCCCCCCCCCCCCCCCCCCCCCCCCCCCCCCCCCCCCCCCCCCCCGCCTGAAGCAGAATGGTCATCTGTCTGGTCAGCATCACCAACAGATCTAGGCGGTTCATATTCCTGCCAAGAGTTCAGGCTCGCATATTAGATTGTGGTGCTTTTTCTGTGCAATTACACCTGAAGGATTTTTAATGTACAAGACAAGATATTTCATCATTGTAAGATCTTGATGTATGGGCCTCTCGCTCCAACGAGAATCCGGTGTCCTTTAAGGTCAGTAGCACCGAAGGAAAATGCGATTCAGACCCGTTCTTTGATAAAACTTAAAGACTCCGGTGAACAAGCCCCCGCTTAACATCATGCATGCATAGTGCCTTTCAGTACTGTGAAAATGGCCGAACTCAGCTCAGATTAATTCATCCCAACAATCCTAGTTGCTCAATCCAAATTTACGTGCCGATAAGCGATAAGCATGTGACCAAATGCAAAATTGCCATTAAAAAAAAAAAAAAAAAAAAAAAAAAGAGAAAATGTCACAATCCCGTCGCCATCAGCTGACTGGCGTCTCACTCTCCTCCTCTAGCCCCCCACCCACGTCGGCACTGCAAAGTACGGAGGCGGAGCTCACCAGCGAGTCTATCGTGGGCACGCAGGGCTGTAGAGGCTCGAGGGCCGGACCCTTCTTGGGCTGCACTCGGCCCGGAGGCCGGGGGAACACGCCGGAGTAAGGCGCCTGGTTCTCCGAGTCCGGGTACAGGGCCGCGTGTCTCACCTCCTGCTCATTCTTTCCCACGGCGAAGCGCGGCAGAGGCAGGTCCTTGACTGTGGACAGGCAGATGAGGGAGGGACTGCAACATGACGCTCTAACATAACGTGGACTACGGCTCACCGACCGACCAGGGAGCAGCGCTACAAGTAGACCGTGAACTAATGACGTGCTCACGTAACACGCCAGTGAGTGCGTAACAAAGAAGCCACTTAATCACTGGCGGCGCGTCAAACTAACCGCTCCGTATTCAGTTTCATAAGGACGAACACATGTTCATCTGATGTTAAACAAGCGTCCCGGTAGGTAGGTATTTAAAAGTTTAATGCCATGTCAGCGTCCATGGCTCTCTCATGGCAATAACTAGGTTCAGTGAACTACTCATTCTGAGATAAGAACCAGACACAGTTAGACACACAAATATTTTGTGTGTCTGTGTGTATATATAAATTATTTAATTGGTATATAAACATGGATATATGGATATAAAAATGCATAAATACCAGGACGTCCAGTAAAATTGCAATGCTTAGTAACATTACTAAGATGCTTAGAATTTTAAGAAAAGGAAAAACAAACTGAAGACTACAAAGTGCGCATCAAATATATCTGAGACAGAAATTCTAAAACCCTTCCTTGGAAAAACAATAAACCGAGGCAGTTCCTCTAGCCTACGGACTTAAGCGAGCTCCCTGGCTCGAGAACGATAATGTCAATTTAGAAAACATTCACACTGGCGAATAACCGTCATAAACAACTTGACACATGAAAGAACTTTTGACTGTATTAAACCTCCCCCTGCAGCGGAGGAACATAACTGGCCTGCACTCCAGGATCGCGGAGACCCAGCCCTCTGCTCAGGGCTCGCAATTTCCCGTTTTACCCGTTTTGCCATTCCCGCCCGCATCCCAGGCCCTACAGGGATGTCTTTATTGCCTGCGTATCCTCAGTGAATATGCCCCTTCGTACTTTATCCCCCTAAAACCCAGAAACGCCCGGTGCTGGCCGCTCGTTGCTTTTGTCACTTCTGACGCGCCGACACTCCGTACGCTCCGCGGGAACGGAATAACAGACGCGACATTCGCTAAAGCTGCACCAATCAGATCCTACCATACAAGGGAGAGTGCGGAGTTGTGAGGACAGCATTAACTTCCGAGCGCGTCCCGCTTCCGTGCTTGTTGTACCCATGCACATCGATAATAACAATATGAGACGACAACGAGGCACCATTCATTTTGGTGGGTTCGATTTTCAACGCCGTTTCTGAAAATACCGCAAACTGTGATTGTTACATGCAGAGATCCATTAACTAGGCCTGCTTTAAGAACTACATTACAGGACAGTAACCTCCAAAAAAAAAGAAATAAAAAACTAAAAAACCTACAAATTCAGGGTAAAGGAGAAACAATGGTAACTTAAGTCTGTAACTGATCTACAAAGACAAATGAAGACTGCGAACAGGCCAGCTTACCAGTATTTAGGCTTTCCACCCGCAGAGGCAGGCCCGACTGGGCCACGGCTATTAGCTTTAATGCGATGTAGAACTGGCTTCTCCCAAAATGCCCGAGGCGTGTGGCTCCGCAGAGCTCTGTGATCTGCAAAAAAAAAAAAGCAGCAGCACTTTAATACCACTGAACATAAATTAATCGGTAAAACACTGCTGTTTATTTGCATAATCTACGGCTGTCGTTATAGACAAATTCATAGCAGAATTCACCCAAGATCTGGTTTCAAGTTTACCAATAACCATAGGGCCATTTTCAGAAATGAGCTGAAGCGTTCATAAAGACAGATGAATTTACATCAAACTGACATGCACATACATAAAGGACAAAGCTTTCATACGCAGAGTTTTGTTTTAATTCAATTTATGTTTAGTGATGACATGGATTAAAAGATGGCAGTGCTATCTTTTATCTCAGTTCATTTCACGTTAGTCTGTTTATAGAAAGTATATAAAATGTATAATTGTGTTATACACAAAATCGATAATGTATTACTTTACCTTGTGAGAGAATGATGCATAAAAACAAAAAAGTGATTTAAAATAAAATGTTGGGGGTGGACCGACAGTCTGTTTGAAAGTAACAGAATTTACCAGAACGAGGGATTTTGCTGACCAAACATTTCACCAGGAAAGAGGAAGTTGCACTTTGACAAGAGGATGTCCTAGAACAATGATGCACATGTAGGGACATTAAAAGAAGCAACTTTAGCAATGCATCTATAGCTTCATTAATTTCAAAAGCAGCTGTAGTTCGATTTACCATCACCATTAACAACTGAACAGATGAGAACTTTGTCTTTTGTTGAAAAAATAACACTTATACTACTGTCTTAAACACACCAGCTTTCAGAATAGTGCTGTTCAGAAATATTAATTCTCTGACTACAGAGCCAAACATGTCGACAGTTGATGTGCCGGATACAATCAATGCAAGTTGCAGTACACAAGTCAGATAAAGGGGACGTTTAACATTTCCCTAGTGACAGTTGGTCCCGAATAGGAAAATAGAGTCCAAAGAAAACGCAGGCAGCGATTGTGACCTTAGGAGAAAAACAGAATAGGAAAACTTAGAATAAATGTCGATTCAAAGCATGCATCAGCCAGACACACCCATGCCTATAATATGAGGCGAAGAAATGCACGTAGTATTCTCAGATGACACGCACATTTTAATGAATATTTTTACTGCTGGCGTGCCATACCCATCGCTTTAGTAAAACCCAGCATTTATGTGAGATTAACACTCTTTGAACGAAGCACTGGTCAATTAAATAGAGCCTCACCCACCGAAGCCGGTAAACAGGTGTGTCTCCGGTTTGACCCACACAGATCTCCCTTAATCGCCAGTGAGTGGAGAGCAAAGTACAGGGATCCGGACTAAACAACCTACTTAATTTCCAACAAGCTCGTCTGTCATCTAGACTAAATCGCAACAGTAGGCCGGAAAAAAAACACATTTACAATTATGATCAGTGAATTTTCACGACTAGGGCGCAGAACTGAATGTTTAAAAGAGCGGCCACATCCCTTATTGAGGTTACGATAAAGTGCAGAAATACAGCCAGGATGCTGGCTACCGGAGCGGAACGGCAGATAAGGGGGACACGCCAACCACATAGAGTTTACCATCTACAAGATTTTGCTAGATCATGGAAACTAGTGGCATTATTCATGCAGGTTAAAAAGGGGGGATCAGACCAGTTAAGGCGTCCACGTCTTTAACCCCACGCACTGCGGTTCATACTCATATACCCAGCAAAGAGCCGATCCGCGTTTCCCAGGACATGAGCATACGCCTGCGCCGGCCGAACACAGCTGTCCCGGCCGCAAGACGGACATCCATAAAGGCGTAGCCCCCCGGCTCTCTCCACCGAGCCTCAGACATGGCGAAGGGCTGACAGAACAGTACGTCTGGCAGCGGAGCTCCAGCGCCCGGCGAAGGGAGGTCCGGCGTCTCCCCCCTTAGCCCTTCTCTCACACACACACACACACACACACACACACACACACCCGGCTTGACAGATGCTGAAGCGGAGGTTTACCTGCAGCACCACCTCGTTAGGCAGCTGGGCCGCTCGGAAGAGGTCGCGAACCCTACCGCTGGAGGCCACTTTCTTCGTGTTGTCCGTGTCGCAGTAGACGAACAGATCCGAGTAATATTTCTGCTCCACGTCGCTCAGGGTTAAAGTTTCCATTGTGGCGTAGAAACGCCGCGGGCGAGCTGGCTAGGTGGCTAACCGGGCTGCGTTAGCGACCACAAAGGGCGCAAAGCGCGGCGCGCCTCGGCTTCACGCTCGCTGCGCTGACGTCTCGAACCCCGCTACAAGTGGCCGCAGTATTTTAAAACTTCCCGATTAAAATAAATAGGATACTTATACGGCTACCCAACTTTTACCCAGCTAACCGTAGACTGCAAGTCTATATATGATTATATTAGCTAGCCAGGTAGCTAGCAGAGCAGCACAAAGTCGGCACCCAACTCCTGGACCCCGACGCTGGAGCCGCACGCCCGCGGGAGCGATTCGAGTGACGCGCAGCTCGCCTCTGTATCTTTCCGGCCTCTGGCTTTTCTTTTTCTCGGCTGTTTCTCTGTAATTCCGCAAACGGCGTTAGCAGTAAAGTTTGGGGCTCTTTAGGTCGCTTCCCCGAACAGCCTGCGCCGCCATTCCTGTAGGCCGTGACGTCACCGCCGCACGCGGAGCGAGTCAGCAGCTCGAGCCTCCGGTGGGGCGGGGGGGATTGTCCTTACCGGTCGCGCGCTGTGAGCCGCTGCGGCTCCGCCGTTTATGTGAAGCGGCGTGTTTCATGCCGGGTCTGTGTGGTAGAGGACAGTGCGTTAGAGTAGCTGCAGAAATGCATGTTCCCGTTACAATTCCATGTCAGTGTATTGCATGGAGGTCACACCCACGGACGATTCTAGAACATTTTAAAGAGGCACCCTATTTTTTTTTTCGTCTCAGGTCCATTGAATAATTATTTTTCCCGTAATTTCTCCGTATAGATAGTAGCAACCCTACGAAGACTGAATCCCCCCCCCCAAAGGGCCAACTTCTAGAATTGCCCCAGGTCACACTTCACCCATCTCGAAAACATAATATCAGGGCTTTAATTTCAAATGAATTTTGTGAACCTTGAAAATAATTCTCCAGTTCAAATTGCTTGTAGCTGTTTTTTTTTTTTTATAATTTTTTGGCCTATTACACTTTTATGTTAAAGACACTACTTGTATTTGACTTCTGGATAGTGGAGTTACTTTCATGGTACTGGGCAGATAGAGGTTGGGTATTTCTGAGCCTTTACATTGACACTAAATCACATTATAACCCATGGTGGTTTTATTTACTGGGACCTGCTTTTGCCTAGTCTTTCAAACCTCTTGTTCCTAACTAAAATACTATGCCCCAGGACTGATAAAACTATTGCAACTATATTTATGTATATATATATATATTTGTTAATTTTTACCCTTGCATGTGAATTGTCCATATGCTTCTTCCCCAATCTGAGGTTCTAATTGCAGAACTTTACATGAATTTCTGTATTTTGTGTGCAGTCCTTTTGATGCAAACTAAACTTTTCCTGCCTAGTGCCTTATAGTTAGTTGGCTTTTCTAACCAATATATACATTCCACTTGTAACTCCACTTATGAGTCTTATTACAATGTCACTACTATTGTGCTATAGCACTATTAACCTGTGTCTGATTACAATTTGTTTAGCATATCACTTATTCTTAATAGGACAGGGGATTCTTTCTGCTGTTTTATTCTTTTGTTGCCTTCAGCCTAATCTAGAGGACACACACATGCTATAAAAGTATAATAATTTATTTACTAGTCACTAACTCTGGCATGGTCTGGTGTCATTCTAAGCTCTAAAATAGGATTTTATGAATTAGTAGATGGAAAAAACAGAGGTGACACTAGCTGGGATACCAATCCACCACAAAACACACAGACTCTCTCTTTGCATACACTGCCAATCAAAGGTCTTTGTGTATATTGTGATTTTCTACATTTGCATGTTACCATTTCCTAAAAACACATTTGATACTCTTTGCTAACAAATAAATGTACAGTATGCTCGCCATCTGAGTACCTTTATTAGTAAGATAATGTCAGATCTTTGATTCATCAAAGTCACCTCCTCTAGCAGTTATAACAGCAGAGAAAATTCGAGCCATTCTTTCTACAAGGGACATTAAGTAGTGTTCTGTTTCGTAGGATGAAACGGTTAATTAGTGCATTTAAAGTTAAAGGAAATTAATTTTACTCTGCAATCAAAGAACAACTATAGTTAATAGGATGTCAGACATGCACTGTTACATACTATTTCAATTTTATAAAGGAAACTTGTTTTATTTGAATTTTATTTTCATTTATAGTTGTTCAGTCAACTTTCCAATGCATAACAATTTATTTATACCTGGCTATATTAAAATTGAGCTGCTTCAATGATATACTGCTAATTAATTTGTACCTTTGCTTGTTACTGGGGCTGTACCCTCAAGGGTAAATGTAGTTTTAGGGTGCAGAAGTGGTCTATTGCACCATTGACCGTTGTACCATTAATGCTGTCAGCACCATTTCTGTATCTTAAATGAGACTAAATTACCTACAGTTAAGAGTACAGCCCCAGTGACAGACAAAGGGACAAATTGGTGCCCTATTTTCTGACAGTGCGGCTTCTTATATTTTTGCATATGAGTTTGTAATTGCGACAAAAAACACTTCCTTCCCAGCATGTAACACTGACTGTATTTTCCCTATAGAAATACTACACGACTCCAGTTTCTCAACACACTATTACATATGCATTGCAATATATATATTATATATAGTGTCATTATGAATGTGATCAATAAGACATTGATTATATATTGTCCTAAGCAGCATAGTCTTAAGCAAATTTTTTTAATGGTGCTTTAAACTAAAATCTCAATGACAGCATTTTTGCAATGCATTGCTTTGTAAAAACAGACGTTAGTGCCAGCATATAGCAGTGTATCACCTTCACGTTATTGTGGGTGCATCCCTTTCTGGCAAGATTGTGACGTCACAATCACCGGCTGCCTTTGTATGGTTCTGTTAACTGGTTTCTCCTGACGGTGAGTTTACCCACTTCCTGTAGTTCCTTTTTATGAGTGCAGAGACTTTAGTAGAAAGATTACTACATACAGTTGCCGAGGTGAGTTTGGCACATTTCAATGTACAACGTATAAATGGAACAGCACATTTGGGTTGTGTTGGACATGTTATATATTGAATTGCGGCGACTCTGACAAAATGCGGATTCTTCACTTTGCAGCGGTTTTCACCGTATGCTGTTAGCTGCAGGGTGTATCAGTGTCTATGTATTTTTCTTTAATTACTATATTTCACGCGGATTGTAATGGTTAATAGTAATAATCGTGTTATGGGCGATTAGTATTTTCGTGTACTCTATCATGTGCTTTGGAGTTTGGTAAAAGCCGGGCACTTCCGCGTTCTATTTCTTTGAACCGTATTATTGTACATTTATTGGTTCTCGATCGGAATAATAAGGTTCGCCGGCGTCGTTATGTGAGGCGATGTGTCTTTTGGAAGCAGCAGCACAAAACATTTTTCGTATGTATGAGAAATTTTAAAGAATCGGGGCAATTAGATGAAAGCAGTAAAATACTCGGGTCGCTCCACCCTCCTGATCCGTTTCTGCCGGCAGGTTAGGACAGAATTGAAACGAGAAAAATGCGCCTGGCAGGAACTCAGATCTGGGATGTGAACCAATTGTTGACTAGCCTTTATTTAGCTTTTCGTCATCATATGTATAGTAATAATAATAATTATTATCATTAGGCTGTTAATATTTCGCCATTGCGCATATGGAGTCCCGCTAGCTCAACATACTCTCGAATGAATCGCCAAAGGAAACATACACCTAGGAATAAAGCAGACTCCTTATCCTTTTTAAGAGCCAAATTGCGCAAAATGCAGTTAAGATTACAGTATCAACACCTTAAGAACAGAGAGAAAGTAGTTTCCGTAGATGCTCTGTATTCTTGCAATGATTTCGTGTACCTAGATGCCAAAGCACCCACGTGTGATCGATGTCCACAGTCGTGTTTGTATTTCTTGCTGTGGGCATGTGTAATTAAATGGCAAAGTATAATCTACATTGTCATTATCATTTAATGCCGTGGTTTATAGTCAGTAATGTGTGCTGTGTAACTTGCAGGAACAATGAACGTGGATCACGAGGTAGCGCTGTTAATTCAGGAGATCCGCCGTCTTGGCAGCAAAAGTGAGTATTACATGTAAATCATGCAGTCCAAATGGACAAAAAATAACTCGTCAGAATGAACTGCTTCATGGAACAGAAATAAGTCTGTGAATTTAAGACGAGGGAGGCGCAATAATTTCATATTGTTTTCTGTAACTTAAAGACATGCTATGCGAACCTGTGGTTATTGACGACCAAGTAATTGAATATATTAAAACTATCTCTGTAATGAAAATACATCAAAATACAACATGGCTAAGATCCCAATTTGAGATACGTAAGTAAAAAGTCTTTCAACTCGTATAGACATCTCTGAGGTCCTGAAGTTCAAAATATGAACTTTTTTTGGTAACCTGTAATCTGTTATTACTTATATAATGACAAGGATTATTTAACGTTATGGTATTAGTTTGCATGCTGTATATTTATAATAGGGGTGTTACAGTTAGTCTTACACCACCACACCACATTCCTGTGGTTTTGTGAATATAAATTCAGGCACTATTAACTCCTGAATGAGATTAATCAGGATTCACATAGAGCTTCATCGATCCCTATGGGGCTGAGGTTCTTTGTCCAGTAGCACAAAGTGGAAAAACAACAAGGACAAGAAATATATACAACAAAATGTAAGTTACAATATACAAGAAATATGTAAAGGAAAAGCACTAATAAAATAAATACGAAAGTAATATATTTGAAGACTATATAAAAGGATGACGTACGACTCTGGTTAATACAGTGCCAAATGTTCTATGTGCATTCAGTGTCTATTCAGCACAGTAGTGAGATGAATGCCTGGGTCTCCTGAATCGGTTGCAGATGCAGATGGAAAGACCAGTGTGAAGTTTGGGGTTCTCTTCAATGACGACAAATGCGCCAACCTCTTCGAGGCCTTGGTGGGAACCCTGAAGACTGCCAAACGGAGGAAGATCATCACCTTTGATGGAGAGCTCCTCTTGCAGGGTGTCCACGATAATGTTGATGTCATCCTGCTCTGAGACTGAAGCAGGACCAACACGTATACAATGAAAATTTTCTGCTGGTGCAGTACCATGCAGCATTATGGGGAAAAAAGTCATCAGTCAGTGTTTTCAGGGTGACTGCAAATGAATGCATCCCAAATGACAATTTGTATGTCGCATGAATGTTTTTTGCTTTAATTAAAATAAGGATCACTATTTTCTAAAGGTTGCACATATGTCATAGCTACTGTTCGTTACTCAGACAATTCATCATTCAATGATCGCTTTCTCATTTTTAAATGCCATAGACAATTATTTACATGGGTACACGACTACCTCCTTTTTTACATCTTTAACCAATGCATAAATAAAATTAGCTGGTATTTTATTCAGGGTCCTTTGAGAACATTGGCTGTTTAAATTGAAATTTCAGTGAAATATAAATTTTGTATTTTATAAAGAGCACAACAGTGCGAGCGCGGGGGATTGTGTGCATTGCATGTGCAATGCTATAGTCTTTTATTAGTACAACGCTTAATAGGGTGCTTGTGTGCTAAAATGGATGTTTGATGTTGTAGTGCTTTTTCAGGAAAGAATCAAATTGACTTAACCTCAGTTTGGGATAGGTAAATGTTTGACAGTGGACAGATTTAACACACCTTATAGAAGGAATATTTCACCCCCACGTATTCTCAGAATCTCTTTCTAAAGGATTTTAATAGCTATTTTAATAAAAGTTACCGCTAATTCTATCACTGTATAGGTTCATATTTTATCTCCACTTTGAGCCATATGTACTCTATACAAGTTGCACGGGTGCCCTTTAAAGTGGAATGACGTCGAGATGACGTAAAAGTCTTGGCAGAGATCTTGTGTGTTTAACCAAGAAGAATATATGTTTAATAAATATAAGATTGTTGCAGAATAAATGTATAAGGAAGATTTATCTAACAGAGTTCTTGTACAAAAACACACTCAGGAGTCTATATGTGTCATTTACATGACTGGAGTTATGATATTTGTAAATCTAAGATAATGGGATAACTGCAAACTATGAAATCTAATTGCTCCGGAGTAAAAATATATCCTTTGGCATTTGCTGAGTTGCTGTCTTGGTGTTGACCCCTTATTTTTTTTTATACATGTAATCATAATCAATGTGCATTTTTGACATGCTTCGGAAAGTTTGTACGTGTGACTAAACAGTGAGCAAGAAGCAAAGTGCTAAACATACACAAAATAAATTCTAAACTGGATATTGAACTTAAACTGTGTGTTCTGATGAATTTTCTTTCAGAGAAATGTCTTCATTGAACACATTTATTTAAACACTTTAAGCGGCCAATTCAATTGAGTTGAATGATTATTGAATAATAATGAATAATCATATTATTGTTGTAGTTGACACATTTTAATAAGCTATAACATGGCCATGCAATCTGTTTAGGATTTGAATACATTCCAGGACTCTAAAGTATCACGGCACACTGGTGCAAAACATCTATGTATTATATATGCATCACACGTTTCACAATGATAAGCGCGTCTGAAAAATCAAGCGCTGTGGTGCAATGACTGGCGCAGAACTGCAACTACTGTGAAAAATTGCATCACAAGCAGGAAACCCCAGAAACCCGTTTTAAGTGAACACTGGCTAACTCAGCCGAAGGAGCTTTTAAGAGATACCTTACTGCAACTCCCTTAAAGGCTTGGATTCGTCGCGTCAGAGTCCCTTGCCAGATCTATTTATATCCCGGGAGGCGGAGCCAACCGACGTCACCGAGGCTGGGCGAAAGCAGCGCCTGACCGTTCGAGCTCGGAACAGGAATCAAAACAAGGCACAGACACGCCTTCTTCGTGGTATACCTTCGCTGTCAGGACTGCAGAAATCTGGAGGGCGATAAAGCCGTGAAAGGCACTGTCACCTGTAAAGAAGAAGAAGAAGAAGCGAGGGGCGCGAACGCCATTACTCTTACATGCCATTTCAATTTAAAACAGCCGCCGTGGAAATGAAAGGCAAGATCTGACAGCCGAGTGCTTATTAATAAACAGGAACACCGCGATGCCTAACCAGAAAAACAAGGGGAAGAGAAATAAGCGCACAAATAGTAGTGGAGATGAACAGGAAAATGGAGCCAATGCTGCCGCAACGGGAGCGCAAGCGGTACCGACTGCGTTGTTGGGGGCTACAGCTGCACCACCAAATGAAAATACTAGCGGTAAGGGCCACATTGGTATGGATAAAACATACATGGCTGCACACGCTCACAGATCGTTTCGTTTGCTGGCAGATAATCTTGAGACGCCGACGATACACGCATATTAGCTACATTTCCGTTGTTTTGATAATGATGGAGAACCAATCTAACAATGCAAACACGAGAATAGCATCGTTTTTGTCCCGGTCTTTGTACACTTGTAATAACTTGTTCAAGATAAAAGGGCCTCGTGACTTGAATGCATTTTAATAACATTTGTTTGCTGTATATTGCACAGCGATTGACAGATCGCACAGCTGGGCTTCGCCGAGGTAATTCAATAAAGTACATTAGGCCGAAGCCACAAGTTCGGCTTGATATAGTCATTTAATCTCACGTGACTCGGTTTAAGCCAGTCAACGCGCTTAATATCAACATTAAGCCCAAAGGTAAATATAACATGGTGCTCGGCAGAATGGCGGGGGCGGCTTGGTAGACGATGAAGGGGGGGTTTCTGCTGGGAATCTAGGTGGCAGTTGTTAATTAAGCCATGCGAACCACATCATTTAAAAGTATATGTTAACTGTGCAGAGATATACTTCCCAGGGGGGAATTCTGGCTCGATAATTTACATGTATATCAAATTATGTTCCGCAGCATGAAATTGCCAAGTAAGGGAGAAGCAATAAGTATTTATTTTTGATTTTTGCAAACACTCCATCAGGCTTTATCTAGATACTGAGTAATGCGTCTGTTCCATTATATTTTCTTTTCAAGAACATAAAAATGAGATGGGGGAAAAATGAAAGGATTATTTTACTTGCACTCTGCACATTAGGGTTTGCATTTAAGGTGTTCTCTTCCAGACATATGCTCACACATGTACACAAGTGAGGCTTGGGGTTGGAATGCAGGGTCAGGCTATTTAATAGGCACCCCTGGAACGTTTTAGGGGGGCAGGGGTGGTAAAGGCCTTCATCAAGGGCCCAATAGAGATGTGACTATTCTGCAGAGCACAGAGGCTCAGCTCCCCTGAGACAGACCCCCAGCTACATAAAATGTTAAAATGAAATAGGACTGTAGTAAAATATCTGGGATGTTGTAGCATCTATCATCAATTTATCATTTAAAAATTTTAATAACTACATTTGATTTTTGTCATAGCTGAATAAAATAATACTCTGGCACACCACAATTTTTTTGAATGCATGTTTTATATCCATTATCCGCACCCAGTTCTGCGTTATGCTGACTGCAATACTCAGTTCACTCCAGCGTTAACTCACACATAGCTAATTGTATAATATGAGTTGCTGACAGGCCTTTGGCAGAATTTGCAGAACAAATTAAAGGCTACAAAATCCCACGCAATTTTACTGAAGGTAATATCAAGGGTTTTAAGGAATAGCAGTAATTGAAAAGGCAATAAAGTTAACTTAAGAGGAAGGAAATGTGTTGTTAAATGGAATCTAGGAATCTCCGCAAAAAACATGCTATCACACTAAAACAATGCTTAGGCAACATTGAAAAGATTATGGACTTCAGGCAGTGAATAACTCCAGTAAACAACTGCTGTTGTCAGTCATAAAAAGATATTTGGTGACTTTAACACGATTGTTTTTCAATTCACAACATTTAAGTGATTGTTTCAAATGTGTAGTGTGTTGTATACCAATATCTTCAGCTGAGACTTTAAGTTAAATGATGTGATGCTTAAGAACTGTATTCATGGATGTGATTCAGGGACGTTTCTAGCTATTGAAAAAAATCGGGGGCTCTGGGGATAAATCACGGTTTTTGACTTTGCATTGGGGGTAAAATACTTGGGGCTCCGCTTACAATCGCCCCGAGAGATCGGACCTAAAGACACTCGTGGGTGTGATTTTGTATTTATCGTGTTGGTATTATTGTGATTTTTATTTTTTTTTCCCCCAAACACAGTACATAGAAATTTTACCTACAATCTAAGTTAATTTTCCTTTGTCTAATTACACTACCTTCGTCATTGTATATTGTCATTCTTAAAATTCATTAAAGGCATGATGGCAGGTTCGACCAGCTTTCAGGGAGCTTATCTTGCAATGAAAAAGTGCTTCTTCTAGCAGAAATATTCAGCAGAGCCAGCAGATGCACTGGCCTCAGACTCTTCTGTAATCACATTGACATGTCTGTCCGTTGAAATGTGCTTATTTCGGAAGGCAGCGCATAAAAATGTGGTATTTTACTGTGGGGGGAAAAAAGTTGAGTTCTATATGGGTTATTTCTAAATGTTTTAATGGATGTGTCATTCATGTTGTTTCACTTGATCGCGATCACATGAAGCATTTGTGCTGCTAAACACAAATTCTGTAATTCCTGTGTTTTTTTGTCCCCCCCTCACAGAAGTCCCGTGTGCGACACCTCTGGTCTGCAGTCTGGGGAGGCCCATTGACCTGGAAAAGGACGACTACCAGCGAGTGGTCTGCAACAGCGAGGCCTGCCCGTACGGCAACTGGATGCACCTGCAGTGCTTCTATGAGTGGGAGAGCAGTATCCTGGCGCAGTTCAACTGCATCGGCCGCGCGCGCAGCTGGAACGAGAAGCAGTGCCGGCAGAACATGTGGACCAAGAAGGGCTACGACCTGGCGTTCCGCTTCTGCTCCTGCCGCTGCGGCCAGGGCCACCTGAAGAAGGACACGGACTGGTACCAGGTCAAGCGCATGCAGGACGAGCGCAAGAAGAAGGTGGGGCCCGAGAAGAGCCTGGGGAAGCCGTGCGGGGCGACCGGCGGCGGCGTGGCCCCCGGGGCCGGGGCCTGCGGGGGGGCCCCAGAGCCCGGCGAGGACCCCAAGAAGGGCAAGCTGATGGGGAGCAAGGCGGCCCACCGGACGCCTGGCCTGGAGCTGCCCCGTCGGCAGAGCTCCCAGGAGCGGAGCGCCGTCGGCCTGCTCTGCGGCAGCGGCCTGGGCCCCCGCTCGCCCTGCGACTCGCCCGGCCAGTCCCCGCCCTCCGGCTTCTCCTTCTTCTCGCCGTCGCCCTCCGCCGGCCCCCGCAGCTCGCGTCACCTGGGCGAGTTCCTGAAGAAGGCCGTCCACATCGACGCCCAGCGGCGCCACCTGCTGGCCGGGCCGGGCTCGGCGGCGGGGCGCCACCCCCACCCGGAGCACCCCGTGCAGTTCCTGCGGAGGCTGGACCTCTCGGAGCTGCTGGCTCACATCCCCCGGCACAAGCTCAACACCTACCACGTGCGGATGGAGGACGACGCCCACGCCGGGCAGGGCGAGGACCTGCGCAAGTTCATCCTGTCGGCGCTCAGCGCCAGCCACCGCAACGTGGTGAACTGTGCCCTGTGCCTCCGCACCCTGCCCGTCTTCGAGCAGTTCCCCCTGGTGGACGGGACCCTGTTTCTCAGCCCGTCCCGTCACGAGGAGATCGAGTATGACGTTCCCTGCCACTTACAGGGTAATGCTTCAGCCTGCCCCTGGGTTTATTCAGTGTGGTTTACGATGCCAGCAGGTTACTAGTTCACAGTATTGTAACCGATACCAGTCTTCTGTAGGGACGTCCTACTTTTGAGGTAAATTCCAAAGACACAGCCATTTATCGTTCTCTTTTGTACGTTAACATGTGCAGTGTGCAGTAGACATCGATAAATCCTAATGCTGTTCACAGGGGCTTTTGGAATCGGCATGTTTATTAACAGGATTATTGCGTTTATTACCTGTCTAATAGACTTTTGGCATAATGAGAGTCGGGTCCGCCGAACCTTTTTTGCAGAGAGCTACTTTTACAATAGAAAATACCACGGCAAGCTACAGAATCATAATGGCATAATTTGCTGACAGAGGGTGTCCCTTTTGCTGGCTACAATCAACAGGGTGCCCGCCAGTGAATTTAAAGTAGTGCCCATTAATCATCTCATGATCTACCTGGAAAAACCCAGATGAGTTAGGCACCATCATGTTAGACTCGCTTCAACACCGAAACTCTTTGAATGACCAAATCTAGGGTAGGACCCATTCGATTGCATGGTGCCAACTATGTAGCTTAAGTTGCTAACGTAGATAGCAAGTACGCCTTCTGGGAAACGTAACCCCGATTGTGTCGAAAGCCTGTTCGACAGATGATAGGTACAGGAACTGTAAATGTGTCGATTGTAAGAGCTCTTGCCAACATGTTGCGATTCTACATGTTAATGAATGAAAGATACGATATATGGCTGTTTGATATGACGATATATATCGGATGACGGAATAAAAACGTCTGACGTTTCATCGTTTATCTTGTGATTTTTTTTTTTCATCATTTGGATGATGGTTTGCGAGGTTGAACGCCACCTCACGGTATGTGGCACTTGTGTGGAGGTTTTTATCGAATTTTATTATTTATAACCTGCAGAAGACAATCCACAAATATGTACCATTGTCCACAAATATTTAACTATCCAAAATATGTATTTTTAAATTAGTGTTGTGTAAAATCCATCCATCCATTATCCTCCGCTTACCTGAGGTCGGGTCGCGGGGGCAGCAGTCTCAGCGGGGAAATCTTCCCCCGGCCACTTCCTCCAGCTCCTCTGGGGGAATCCCGAGGCGTTCCCAGGCCAGCCGAGAGACACAGTCCCTCCAGCGTGTCCTGGGTCTTCCCCGGGGCCTCCTCCCAGTGGGACATGCCCGGAACACCTCACCAGGGAGGCGTCCAGGAGGCATCCTAATCAGATGCCCGGGCCACCTCATCTGGCTCCTCTCAATCGGGAGGAGCAGCGGCTCTACTCCGAGTCCCTCCCGAACGACCGAGCTCCTCACCCTGTTGGGGACAGCCTGTGGGGTGTCCCTCTCTAAGGGAGAGCCCAGCCACCCTGCGGAGGGAACTCATTTCGGCCGTTTGCACCCGTGATCTCATTCGTTCGGTCACTACCCACAGCTCGTGACCATAGGTGAGGGTAGGAACATAGATCGACTGGTGAATGGAGAGCTTTGCCTTTTGGTTCAGCTCCTTCTTCACCACGACAGAGCGATACAGGGCCGCACCGATTCGCCTGTCGATCTCCCACCCCTGTGTAAAGTCATTTCCACAAAAATATGCATACTTTTGCACATCTGTGGATCACCTTTTGTCTATCTGCGGATTGTTTGTTTTGTAATTTCCCTCCATTCCTCCAAATATGTACACTTATGAAATACTTTATTTCTGATGTATCCCGTGTTGCTCCACTGTGAGACACACACACACGGTGTAATTTGTGTGTACACGTGTGCATTCTGGGGACCTCCTGCTGCTCACTACTTTAACAATTCACATAGATCAAATGTCCACTTCAAACTTTAATTCGAAGTTAATTAAAACATTAATTTGACAATTTTGGCTAAATTTTTTAAATCAGCCATGGATCAGCCATGTATACAGTGCCCTAGAGCAGTTTTTTTTTTCTTTGGGGGGGGGGGAGGCGCCTTTCTCAACCTTATTACACTGCTGGGCATGGGACTCGAACCCTTGTGGGTTCACCCTGCCCTCAGTAATAACCACAGATGTTATAAACCTCATCTCTACCTCTGCAAATGGCTTGGTCCTCTTAGAGAGTGCAATAAATTGTAGAAATGCATAAATAAATAAAGTCAGCATATTTGGTATTCCTAATGCATGCAAAACTGCATTCGAAGTGTCAGGCTTAGGAAACACAGGTTCAGATGTTTTAAACATTGAATGCAAAGACTGTGCAGGAGAATATGCATCAAAGGCAGTGGATATAGGCCCTTTGGCTTACGGGGGTCAGTCAGGTGACCATCACTGACTTGTTCCACTTGTTTCTCCTTCCCATTCACCCTGAATAGTACTTTTCTTTTGTTTTTGCAGTAATCTGGGTCAGATTCAAACACCCATCCTGCAAGCTGTCTTTGTCAAAAGCTAATCGCAAAACATCCAACTTATACATTATATAACTTTTAAATGTCTTGGGACAGGCTGTAAAGTAGCCTGGAATGTGGCGTAGATTAGTTCTACCGGGCTGTTGCTCATTATGCACATTTTGTTTTCGTTCGTTTGGTGTAGCGGCTTTGATCTAGAGGCTGTGATTTAAGAACTTTTAATCATGGCTGGGAAGAGCTGCAGGGTACGTTCAAGGTCATCTCTTTGCCTGGTTACATGGTATTGTTTTTGGTGTCACAAATTAGCTGTTAACTGGAAAGGGGCTTGGTCAGTGAAGCCTTCATGTCTCCTTATTCATTTAATCTGCATCCTGACTTCATTTAATCCGAATCGCGACTTTCTTTTATCTGAATTAAGGTGCTGCCTCCGACCTGCCCGCTCCTGTGTGTTTGCCCCTGTCTCTGTGCCGTGTAAGTGCATGGCTGTGGACTTATGCACTGGTCTCCTTTTTGAAGGGAGGCTCATGCACCTGTATGCCATCTGTGTCGACTGCCTGGAGGGGGTCCACAAGATTGTCTGCATCAAGTGCAAGTCCCAGTGGGATGGTAGCTGGCACCAGCTGGGAACCATGTATACTTATGACATCCTAGCTGCCTCGCCGTGCTGCCAGGTAAGTTAGCCGCAACATACCTCGGATAGCAGTAGAAAAGTGCTAGCATCTTACTACAAGCTAGCCTTACACGTTATGCCCGCTCCTCGCCCGAGTTCCATTCCAAAGGTTAGGTCGTTAAGCAAAATGATCACTAAGTATAACTTACGGTAGCCTAGCCTAGGCTATGACTGTGCTTAGAGCAGCAAAGTTCACTGGTAGCTGCCACTCAAACAGCCACGCGCTACTCTTACTCGAGCATACCAAATATGGTCGGAATTTTGCTCATTCGGAAATCTTTTTTTTTCTGTCGTATTTGCTAACTAAGGTAGTTGCTAAATGCGGAGAGGGCGTACTATAAAACTGAATGGTGAGGTATGTGGGGATGCGGCTTCTCGCCTTTTTTGCTTGCCGTGGCTCATTCTAGAAATCTGTCAGTTTGTTCTCCTTCAGATTCAGCAACTGGCAGCACAGGGATGAAAATATTAAACTAGGTCTGGTGTGACAGGTCGGCGATTTTATTTAACCGTTCTTGATAACCTCGTCACTGTGAAGATGACTAACCGTTGGAAAGCTATAACAAAACTCAAGCATGTGAGGTAGATGTAATTACTTGTAAAGGAGTTCTAGAATAAAGGCCGTGTGTCATAACGGAGCGTTCCGTCATTGTCATAATTAGGATCAGTTATATAAATTACACCCTCGGGTATAATTGGCCGTGCTGTGTGTTTTCATACATTTTTCCCTCAGTCATTGGAGTTGGGGTTAACGTATCTATTAAACGTTTTAGGCGTAGCGACCCACGGCTGTCAGCTGTGCTGAGGTGTCATTGAATGTCATTGGGGTGCCCTTCACTGTCGGTGGTCTTTCCCTGCCAGGCTCGACTGAACTGCAAGCATTGCGGCAAGCCGGTCGTAGACGTACGAGTGGGGATGCAGTACTTCTCAGAGTATAGCAACGTTCAGCAGTGTCCCCACTGCGGGAACCTGGATTATCACTTCGTCAAGCCGTTCTCCTCCTACAAGGTCCTGGAGGCTTATTGACGAACGTTCGTTTGTTGCATTTCTCTAGGTAACCTTGCTTCTATTCATAAAAATGATTCTTTTGTTTAAAAAAAAAAACACCTTTTTTCATACGAGAAAATTACGATATACCAA
The DNA here is from genome assembly GCA_019775955.2 of Pollimyrus isidori. NCBI lineage: Eukaryota > Metazoa > Chordata > Actinopteri > Osteoglossiformes > Mormyridae > Pollimyrus > Pollimyrus isidori. The sequence goes on from JABFDZ020000043.1 coordinate 5,858,255, forward strand.
GAAAGTATCTTTTATAATGAAAGGGAAAAAAATAATAATAAAAAAATAATAAATGCACTCCGTTGTTTATCTACGAGGGAGTTTTTGAAACTGTAGGGGGAAAAAAAAGGAAATCAACAAAAACTGTGACGAGTGAATGTATCGGTACACCAAATTATTATTTTTTTTTTATAAAATAAAGAAAAGGAAAGACAAAACTGTCCATTGGGTTTTATTGTACATATTACACATTTGCACATAAAATGTGGAAGTAAATCTGACTTCCATGCAGTTTATTGGAGCCAAATAATATTCATTGCAGTTTATAATATTCCACCAAGGCAGCTGTGATGGTAATAAACAGGGGATTTTACAGGATTCATCAGTTATGCATTATGAATTTTTTATGACACCTCCATATTTACAGAGGTTGACCTTTGATGCTGGAGAATCTCAGTGACCTAAAACCAGCATTTAAAATTCTGCTATTGTGCCATTAGCATTCTGCTTCTTTCACATGCTTCAGAAATAGAAGCATCTCGATATTTTGGCTGGTTCAATGCTGTAGTTCAGCATTCCGATATTTTGCAGGACACTCTGCGATGGTTTTGGATGAAAGCTGACGTACACTTGACACCATGTGGAGCTTGTCTGTGATTCCACATCGGTGCCTAACATGACATTCCTGGTAGATTATTTGATGTGCTTTGATGTCATTTTACAGAAGGATGGCGTTTGTAATTAACTGGAATCCTGTGATTAATTTTTATATGTGTTTATATATGGGGTCAGTAGCCCAAGCTTCTATAGCCGCTAGTCCAAGCCCAGCCTCAGCACATCTGTGGGTCCTCGAAAATAGGTCCTTAACTGCCAGCTTCCGGGGCTCTTTGTGGCCAGCTTGCTCTCATCTGTAGAGAGCAGGTTGGGTGGGATGCATCAAAAGAATTTCCTCAAAGGGATGAATAAAGTATCAGTTATTATATAGCCTGACATGAAGTTCAGGTAACATCGAATTCACATCCCGGAGACCAGACTTAGAGTCTCTGCCCTGGCTCTACGTGTACAGGGTCTGCATGTTTTCCCCGTGTTCTGGTGGCATTTCCTCTGGGGAACTCCTCCCCTCCCCTACGCACACGGTTTAATAACATGCTAAGGTTAACTGGAGTTGCTGATATGTATAATCTACTGTCAGGGCCCTATATTGAAAAGGGACATTTTCTGTGGGCTTAGTTATGCCCTGTATAACTATATTTGAAGACAGAATGTCTAAATGAATGCAATAACTGCCTAAGTAGATAAGAATAGAACAAAATGACTATGTGCTTGGCATTATGTAGCAGAAACATGTCGTCTGTCTGGTCCATCAGCGGTGAATCGCTTAATAATCCACATCAAGGGCTGGCATTTATAATACTCCCTTTTCTGTGTGTGTGTGTGTGTGTGTTTGTGTGTGTGTGTGTGTGTGTGTACGCGCACCTTTTGCACATTCCCCCCGTCCATTTAGGCTAATGGGCATATCTCAGTTGTACTTAATACTTCATTGTGTGGGTCCCTTTGCCCTGTATTGGTAAGTGCCTGCAGTCATGTATATTTATTTATTTAACAGGCACTCTTATCCAGAGCGAGCACTTAAGAGTTTCTAAAGACCTGGCTAAGCTTACTTTTTTTAAAAAATTTGAATGGGATTGGATTATATCGGGGCGGCGTGGTGGTGCAGTGGTTAGCACTGTTGCCTCATACCTCTGGGACCCGGGTTTGTGTCTCGTGTGTGGAGTTTGCATGTTCTCCCCGTGTCGTTGTGGGGTTTCCTCCGGGTACTCCGGTTTCCCCCCACAGTCCGAAAACATGCTGAGGCTGGTTGGAGTTGTCAAATTGCCCACAGGTGTGAGTGACTGGTGTGTGAGTGTGCCCTGCGATGGGCTGGCCCCCCATCCAGGGTTGTTCCCTGCCTTGGGCCTGTTGCTTCCGGGATAGGCTCCGCACCCCCCCCGCGACCCAGTAGGATAAGCGGTTTGGATAATGGATGGATTATATTGTGTTTGTACTTTCCTGAATTCCGAGTAATTGTTGTGTGTTTTTCAGAACAGGTTTTCTTAAGATTATCTTATAATAGTTCCATTAATAGTTATATCCGTCTCATATTTTGAGAGTAAAATAAAGTTTATAAACGACAGACTTTTTTTTTTTGCCCGCCTTACCCAAGGGTGTGAATAATTCTGGAGGGAATTTCTTGTCGTGTGCCAACTTTGATGGTGAACCGCACGGCAGTGGAACAATGCTGGCATCATGCTCCCGGGGCATTATGGTCCATTCTCCTGGTGTTTCTTGGCTGACTGCTACATCGACGCTCTCGGAAAGAGGCGGTCAGACGCGTACAACTTGCCCACAGCCAGAAGTGCCCCATTTGTCCAGCTGGTGGAGCCTCTTGTGCACTGACCCGTGCTCCTCGCAATGCGAAGACTGAAGAATATCTTGCGGAGGATGGGCTTAAACTAAAAAGTGGGAAATATCACGTGCAGCTCTTTTCTCCATTATGGCCACTGATAAATGTATTTCTGCATCATTTGTTTATTGTTTGAAACACAGGGACGATTTCTGTTTAGCATATAAATCTCGTAGATGGGACAGCATTTACGAGCCCCGGCACACAAATCATTGCATAAATAACAGTGTTATGGTATTTCTCTGTTCTGTAGAAACCATGTGGGGAAAAGAAGCACAGGCTTTCAGCATTTGTCCCCTATGCCCCTGAGTACCACCAAAGCTAGCTATAAATTTTAAAGCCATAATGGATGTAACTGGAGCCTTGACACCAGATATTTTAATCGCATCTCAGGCAGACACCTCAAAGAATATTAATGGAAGTTGCATCATGTGACATGTGATGCAATGTTTCCGCAATCTGGAGTGATGGTCACAATTGGAAGTGCGAGCGGGAAAGATTTCAGACTCTCCCTAGACCTGTGCTCATAATGAGCCTGTTTGATAGCCGGGCACACGGCACCTCCGCGTTGCCCCGGCCTGCGTGTCCTGGTGTCCCGTAAGGTGCTTTGCCAATAGCCCATCTGGCCGCTGGCTTGGCTTCTCCCTCCACTCTGAGACGAGGATTCATACCGGAGATGTCATTAGATTCTTAGATTTGCGGGGTCGCTCGTCGGCTGCCTAGTACCTTCACATAGGGATCGGTAACCTTTTAGATTTCCAAAGTTCCGAAACTGGGAGTCCATTTCCACATGTTTTTCATTTTCGTATGTGCCCACTGAAAAAAGATAATAAAATTAGGCATTTTCATGCATTTAATAGTAAACACCCCTTGGAAATGTCAAGTAAGGACAATTAAGACAAAAGAAGAAATTATATATGTGAACCAAAAAAAAAGAAAAGATAAAGGTTATAATGTGCATAGTGTGACTTGGTGTAGCAGCAGGTTGGAGAGGGTAGTAAGCTTGGTGTAATGTTGCAGTAGGTGGTAATTACACAGGAATAGTGGTGGTGTATTGGTGGGGGGGCACTATTACATGCACCATTGAGGGTTCAAGTTCCACCCCTACTGTGTGTGTGTGTGTGTGTGTGTTATGAATATATTACATTGTGGGGACCAAATGTACCCACTATGTTAAAAAACCTGTAATTTTGACAGTTTACAGAAATCTGTGACTACAATCAAGAAACGAAAAATGCCAAAAGTCTTGTAATTTGTTTGGTTTTTTTATGGTTAAGGTCATGGTGGGTTAGAGGTTAAAGTGGTCATTGTTGGAATTAGGCTTCATCCCGCAGAGATGAATGGACAGTGCCCACAAGGAAGTAAATACAAACATCTGTGTGTGTAGAGTTTGCATGTTACCTGAATTAGTGTTTCTGTATTGTGCGATTTTGTGCCTAGCAATGGACTGGCAGCCCATCCAAGGTGTACCCATGTTCCCCGAGAGTGTGCCCATGTTCCCCGAGAGTATACCCATGTTCCCCGAGAGTGTGCCCATGTTCCCCGAGAGTGTGCCCATGTTCCCCGAGAGTGTACCCATGTTCCCCGAGAGTGTGCCCATGTTCCCCGAGCGTGTACCCATGTTCCCCGAGAGTGTGCCCATGTTCCGCGAGAGTGTACCCATGTTCCCCGAGAGTGTGCCCATGTTCCCCG
>JABFDZ020000043.1:5924146-5934224 GCA_019775955.2 Pollimyrus isidori
GTGAGATTTTACACCTCAGATCCAAATGGAGCGTTGAAATAGGTGCTATCCCTTTAACTGGGCTTCAGCAGCTGTCTGGCTTATGTGTGTGTGGGGGGGGGGGGGGGGGTGGTTGCTGAGGGCGATGGTGTGAGGCTCTTGTTTTTCCTACTCCAGTGTTACTGATCAGGCCTGGCTTCACGCCGACTACACGCCAAAGTCGGAGGCAGATTGCTGGTATTCTCCTCTAACACTGCCTTGTATTCGCCATATTGTTGTTCGCTTTCAACCGGAGGTTGTAATTCCGTCCCATAGACGCGCCGGCGCCCACCCACCACACAGGCGGACTCGGCGCGGCCAGGCCGCGTGACGCCTTCATCACCTTTGGACCCTAGGAGGCTGCCTGCCTCATGACGAGTCGCAAAGGTCATCTGCACTGGACACCTCAGGTACTCAGGCTCCGCCCCTTTGTGGCGAAATCGGTGGGACGGTAACTTTGACCCGCCCTTCCACGGCGGCCCTGTGCCCTGAGCTTGGTTTCGGAAATCTGCGAAGCGACTTCTCCAATACTCCAGCAAATCATTACGATTTCAGCCGCCGTAAGAACATGGCAAACAGCTATAGCTGTATAAACGAGCGCCTCCTGCAGTCGGTTACACTGAAATAGCAGCCTCTCTGTATTTAAACATGCGACAGATACTGTATCGAGGAAATGATTAAGCAATGTCGTTGGAAAACAAATGAAAGTTAGCTTATAGTGTTTAAGAACACCTATAACAATGCTGAATTTCTTTAGTATATTATTGTTATTATTATTATTATTATTATTATTTTATGCAGAATATACAGCAAACCCAAGCAAAATTAAAACAGAAAGGAAATTACCTTGATGGATCAGACTGATGAATGTATACAGAAAACATGTACTGCCTAAACAGTGAAACACAACACACCTCAGCACACTGTGCTATAAAACCATCCATCGATCCATCCAACTTTCTGTAGGCAACACTTCTGACTGGTGATGTGGATAGAGATCTAAAAAAATCACAACATAATAATTTTTAACTATTAATAACGTTTTCATATTTATTATTTGCAGTTTGTGGGTGAATCACTTCAGGCTTTTGTAAACTTTGAGCTTTAAGGATAAAAAGGGAGTTTATGCTGATGATTGAATTACTGACAGCTGGATACTAGAACTTCACATTTAACATTTGTAGTTTTGATATGTTGGCATTAGTGACGAATTTCAACTGGATGAGACTGTTGAACTTGAATTGCTGTTTTACCTTTGACCCGATCCAATGTCCTCATGTAACTGTAAACTCTAGTGCTCATCGAAGGGGGATCTGTTATTAATAGCAAAATCACATTTATGCAATGACCATAACTGCTGGGCAGAGAGCCTCAAAACAAAATTTCAGAGCTGTATTACACTAAACCGTCTGACAATTCAAATAAGGAAGTCAGTTTGATCACCATTTGTGTCCCTGGACATCCCCAAAGATAACCTTCTTGTTTCAGCAGGGTTTACAAAGGAATTTATAGAAAATAGTCACACAAACGGGGATTGGATTCACACTATACTACATATTGCCTTAGGCCATTACTAGTATATCAGAGTAATGTAGTGAGTAATGTAGTGTTTGTCTAGTCTTTACTGAAATAAATTACAATTGCCTGATGTCTTTATTTTTTCCCCCAAGCTATATTAATAGATACAAATGTCATGTCAAGCAGTTTTTAGTCCAGGAGATAGTAGCTTTAGACTGGAAAAAGTAACACTATTCAATACATAAGTGAAAATAATGCAAACTGTTGAACAATTAATCTTAATTTGATCAAGAGTAATCCAATGCATATTTTGAATAAACCTACTGTCTTCTCTCTCTGTTGAATGTTAAACAACTCAGTTTGGAGACGAAACATCAATGCACTCAATGTACCTTAGTACTGGAAAATGGACGTGACATCAGTAAGGTGTTCACTCAGTTAACTCCGGTGAAATTAATGGAGTGCCACACGATTCTATCTCTGGGCCATTACTGTTAGTAATGTGTGTGAATAACACAAACTCCGTCGTACTTAATAAAGATGATCAAATATGCCGGGAACTTGTGGGTGGCGTACAGCCGCAGGTGGTATGTCAACATGACAACAAAGAATTCTGAAATTGCACTGTAACAGGTTTTAGACAAACGAGACGGATATACAGAACATTTATTATTACCGATATTATTACATTTATTATTATTATTTTTGACTATTTTATTATGAATGAGTTTTATTAACATGTACCATCAAACCAAATCCTTTCCTGGCGACTGGACAGGCAGCATTTCACCAGAATATCTTGTCCTCTCTGTAGGTCATCAAGCTCCCCAATGAAAAGTAGTGTTTTGATAATTGTGTACATTTATGATATTGCAGACTGTCCACTTCCTGTCTTAACTCCGACTTTTCCAATCATCACGGCCTTCTCTGTGTCCTGCCATGGGTTGGCGCCCCATCCTGGGTTGTTCCCCGCCTTGTGCCCTGTGATTGGTCGGCGCCCCATCCTGGGCTGTTCCCCGCCTCGTGCCTATAATCTCTGCGATAGGCTCTGGACCCCCTGCGACCCTGAATAAGATAAGCAGTTACAGAAAATGGACGGACGATCAATGACAAGCTCTCTTGTTATTTTGCGGCCCTTTATGTTGTTAAAAAGCCAGCAGCAAAGGAAACACCATCCTGACCGACTCTGATCTCGGTTATCAGTGAGATATTTTTATTGCCCTGATTTATAGGTGAGACTGCAGGTCTTGCTAGAATAGACCATGCTGGCTGAGTGTCCACCATCCAGGCCATTCTTTCCATTTACTCAACCAAAATTCCACTAGCAAAATACCCAAACAAGAAGACAGTGGTGCTATATTTAATGCTTCCCGTATTGTAAAATTAAAGAGGATTTTGATATGTATCTGATACTTATTCAGCTTCAGTCTGAACATAAGAACATTCCGTAGCTCTGAGGCACCCAGGCTTTTCCTACATAGTTAACTTATTCTCCCATGATCCTTTGGCACACTGAAGAACCCCATTAAGAGTTAATTCCCGTCCCTCATAAATCTGACTTATTACAACTCAATCTGGAGAGGGGACACACTCAAGGTTTTCTGTGACGCATGGCTCTGCATCACGTACCAACAATCTTAAGGGCTGGAAATTAACGAGGGACGATGTGAAGGGTGTCCGTGAATAGGATGTGCTTGTCTTTTAGACACATGATCAGATACCGGTGACGTGAGAGTCAGATTAAGTGTGTACACTAAGTCCCTACTACTACAAATACAAGTTTTAAAAAACGACATGGATCTAGCCCGGCTAGTCATTGGCCGCCTAATGATGCAGGCCCATAAAATTCTACTTTAATTATCAATCAGGGGAGGATTTACCTGCAGATTTCTCCTCCGGTATCAAAGCCATATTTATTAGCTTTGTAAGAGGTACCCAAATTTTAATTTGTAAATGGTCTATTCTGATAGAGGTGACCCTTCATTTTTGACACTAGATTGACTTTTCAGTTTTCTAAGAGAAATCTCGATTATATGTCAGCCGAGTACATTGTGTTTACTCTGCTATTGATTGTTGAGAAACAAATGAGAGATGTGATGTATTATTATCGGTGGTAAATAGAAACTGTACAGAGAATGAGAACTGAATGCTTGGCCGTACGCTGGTCCCTAATGAACCCTTTGAAAACTGTGAAAAGAAGACAGAGATTGTTCGTTAGAGTTTTTTTTTTTTTTTACAGCAAGTCCACCCCTCATGAGTGCTTCTTAAGGGCAAATGATACAGCTGACAGAGAAGCGGAGTTTAGCGTAAGAGCCTTCAATTGAAATGCAGCACATGGAGGAAACAACTTTTTTAACAGTAATCTCTAGAGATGTTTTTCTTTTTTCCATTGTAAAAACCTGATTTTCAGTTAAAGAAAATGGATCTACAGGGGTTTTAGAGGAAGGAGCATAGCTGGCTAACTGGCACCAGTAGAGTGGTCATAGTGTGCGACTCTTTCTGTGTGTGTCCTGTGTATCTCAGAGATGTACCTCAGCCATTGGGCACTGTGCCGCCTGTGGCTGGTTCCAGGGCTCCCCTGCAACTACGGCCGGGATAACCAGTTGGAAGACGGATGGATAGAACGGGGAAGATTTATTTGAGTCCTCTCACGGTGTAATGGGTCAGCGATTGGAACGCGATACTCTAATTTAAACGAGCAAACCATACAGCCTGAGGAAACAGGCCATCGCCCCGGTCTCCCCCTCTCACGCACAGGAGGAGCTTACTTCATACTGTCGCCCATTAGTTACGAGTGTGCAAGCGGACCCCTTCCCCGAAACATCAACACCCCCCCTTCCCCGAGCATTTCATCTACGGTTTTGTGGTCAGCAGAAAGATGAGGAAGCTCTCTCTAGATTCTGGTGGAGTGCCACATCGTTACAAAGACAGCCGGCACCTGATCCATGTCATTAAACTGCATAGGGCATCTGAATTGTATACATGATTATGAGTTTGCGTGTATCCACCTCTTGCTTTGCATCTATTTGACATGATGTGTGGCAGAGTCTGACTGAAACGGGCCGCCATTGTCCATCCGCGGCTATAGTCTATGGCGTCCAAAGCAACTTGGGAGATTTCAGCCGGCGGAAAACGTCTGAGGGACACAGACTCACGACGCGCTTTGTGAGTCATACGGGCGCAGACGGGGGGACTCGGAGTGGGAAAGTGGAACTGGCATGCGGCCTGGTACTTCAAGGGAATGTCAACGAGCTGGGTGGGTACCTGCTGTTAGATGGACTGCATAGAAAACAAGCCAGCTCTGTGTGGCCACTCTGCACGGTCAGCAAAGTTCAAAGTCAGCAAAAAAAAAAAAAAATTCCCTTCCTCATTTGAAAATCCCTGGTATGTCAGGGGCCCAGATATTCCTCCAGTCAATTAAAATTGGCCCGACCATTCAGAAAAAAAAACGACCTGTGAGAGGCAAAAGATGAGAAATACATTAATAAATTACTCAGTAATAGGTGTAAAAATAGCCATTCTCCGCAATGCTTTTATTCGTGGTTTTGCTGTTGACGGGGGTTTCGGCCTGCAGGTGTCGACACCAGTGTGATGAGCTGACTGGGATCAAAGTTATTTCTCTGTTGCTGACTTTGCACCATCTCAGAACCCCGCTGTGGTGTTTGGGTCGGCACCGACCCCTTTAACATAAGAGACAGGGACAGAAAGCCAGCATAGGGCAAGGGTTAAAACCAGGCGCTTTGACTGGCCAAATATTCCCGTGATCAAATGTGTTGATTCATATTAAACAGCGACAGATCCTGGAAATATTATTAAATTTTGCCCGGAAAGGGGCGGCATGATGGTCGGTGGTTGGCACTGTCACCTCACAGCTCCTGAGACCAGGGATCTCCGGCTTCACGCCACGGTCCAGAAAACACACTAAGGTGCATTGGCATTGCCACACTGACTGCAGCGGCGAATGGTGTAAGTGCCATCTCATGGATGGGCGCCCCATAGTGGGTTATTCCCTGCCTTACATCCATTGTTTCTGGATGGGCTCCAGAACCATAGATGGATGGATGAATTGCATAGTAGCTAAAGGGATGTTACTTTCTCCGCAACATGAATGATAAATGAAACAAATTAAAAACATAATTGGGAACTACTACTATTACCACCACAAGGAGCGTCGTTGCATACCTGCAACAGAAAACAATAGCGGAATAATAAAAAAAACAGCATGATGGATGATAAGAGGCTGTAACGGGGTCTTATATTGAACAATAATATGCTAATAATACCCAGCGAGCGGATTCTGCATGTAGCGACAGGACCAGCTTTGGAATCCGCCTTCCATACATTTGCCACAGATGGCAAATAAACATAACAAGCAATTATTACCGGGGTTAATAACAAACGTGATTCCTTGTAAAGTGTTCCCAGTCACTTTATCGTGTCCCCCCCCCCACCCTGTGGCCGGAGATCCAGCCTTCCTGTGGGCTGCTGCCAACCATAGTGCTACGTTCTAAAAGTTGGAAATGCAGTTTAAATGGAAAACGATAAAATGGCTTGTTTTTGAACCTGGTCAAGGATGAGGCAGCTGCAGCCCTAACAGACCCTGTTGATTTGCTGTCACCGGGGCTGCAGGGTGACTCGGAGGTGCCCTTCAATCTCATATTTGTTTACTTCCAGCGGCTGGACCGATTTGCGGCGCCTGGTGTGATCGGCGTCCAGGCGCTTAGATACACTCAGACCCGGGCGGACATGGCAGGTAGCAACTCGTCCTTCCTTGCTGGCATTGGGGGTTGGGCGAGAGGGGTTCCAAGTTACTCCATCGCTGCTTCTCCACAGTTATGTTCATGCCTCTGCTATGAACAAAACTCCTCAATGCCATTTGTTTGAGTGCTAAATCGCTTTACCCACATTTGTCATCGCTGCTTACAACTACCCCTGCCATCTATCAGAGGCTTTGGGGAGGTTTTACAAGTCACATTAAACAAATATTTAACATCAGCAAACATCTCCAAGAAATATCCTTGGTTCTTTAACGATTTGAGTATTTCCCTCTCCTTTGTCCTTATTTCGCACATTTCTGGCCATGGGGCCAATCCCTATATGATGCTAGGCATGTAGTCAGGACTCGCCTATAAAAAGCAGCATTGATTTCATCAAAGGTTGCAAAGATGACAAGGCTTTGTTTCAGGGCCGTGGAATAAAAATAGGAGGTCTGTGGTGTGTGAGAGATGTTCAAAGCGATAGCGGAAAGCTTTTAAAGAAACAGTAAATGTACCCACCTGCTGGCCGGATCTGTTTTCTTACCAGCTGAGCCAAAGCGCCGTAACTACTGCAGTAATTAAATGCTAAGCAATAAAAAATGGAGCGGAGGTAAAATAAATCTACATTTAAATACGTGAAATACTTGCAGGCCACATCATGGATGTTTTATGTCTTACTTAGTATCCATTAAACCAGACATACCCGCCATATTCACCTGGGCTCTAAAAATCGCACAAAATATAAAACATGTGAGCAAGCAATGGACTTAGTTTACATGCCCTTGGAATAGGGCAATGAGAAACAAAAAAAAATAATAATAAAATCAGTGCTAATGCCTAAATCCATCGAAACACTTATAGTAAGTGCTGTGTTTGCTCGGAGACTTAGTGTTTTTTTGCCTGTGAGAGACTATCGGGAGGCTGAGATTAGTCATCGCGCCAAAGAGTATTTTGCTCCACGATGACGAGCACGACGGCTTCGCGCTCCCGCTCGCCGTCCACACCCACGCGCTCCTCGCGAGCCTTACGCGCGCATGCAGCACCATCGACGCAAGCGGACGCGCTATGATCATATTAATGACTCCACCGACTCCGCGCGCGGCATATCAATAACCGGGGCACGCCTGATTGATTCCAGCCTCTCCAGCGGTTTCCTTAAGCCAGAATTAACCATTTGACACAATGGTGTTGCAATTTTAATGCCCGGCATTTACCTCTGTCAGCAGGAAGGAGCCGTGTCGGGTTGCAACCTTTGAAATGCAAAAAATTAGCCGCCACCCCCCCCCCTCCCCCGAGCCTGCGACGGCGCATTTTCTGCAGAAGCTACACTGAGGGTGACGGTTTGATCATATGTCACGGCGTGAGGCACTTTGACAAATTCTAATATGAGCTGTACGTCAGGATTTTCTGGCAGCTGCTGTTTTGATCACCCTTGTCTTTTAGTGCTTATTGTGAATGTATAGTTCCTACGCGACTCATTTTCCTGGGCGATAGTCGTCCGGTCGGGATGATAGGGAACAAACGAATAGCGTTCGGGAAGGTCTGCCCTAAGACAGAGCAATAACACAGGGATCTTCATCCTGCTGATATATACCATCATCATCATTTTTTTTTTTTTCTTTTTTAAATAAGAAATCCCAAGTCATCATTCTATAAATACGATTAAGAAACCTTGTGGGTGTGATGCGACATGAATGGGGCAGACAATTAAAAAGCTGACACGCAGGCAACCTTTAAGCTATGGACTCGCCATCTGTCTTTGAAATTCTAGAAGCAAGCTGTCACCTCGGCCCAATGACTAAAACATTGGTAAGTGAGCAACAGCCAGGGAGCCGTCTTAGGCACCCTTGACAATTAGAGGCCGAGTGAAATATTTGCTCAGTGAAAAAAAGGCACTCGGAGGGGGGGGGGGCGCTCTCCAGGCGTCACGTGCGGGGGAGATTTTCAGCCTGGCGTCCTTAATAAGCTGCGTTCGGTTGTGAGGGGAGCTCGAGACTCTCTGCCTCTTCCTCTGGGGAGATGCGTCCCTTGACCGCAGAGGTATGACACCTCGGAGTGACACGCACATTCTTCACTTTGTTCAGGGCTTAAGGGTTAAGAGTGGAGATCTTTGCAGTACCTTTGAGGTGTATAACTCTACTCGTTCCTCTCTCCTTATAGTCAGGGCTGCTCACTGAATGGGTTCAGGAAGATTATTTTACAGGTCCAGGGCAATGGGAGGGACTTTTGTGAAGTGAAATCCGATCAACAAGATCTGTTTAAAAATGTGAAATTGATCTCACGCTACATTATTTAATTTGATGCAAAAAATTTTTTATTATGTCATTTTAACAGCATTATATTGCATTACAAAGCAATATTAAGTCCTGAGTAACATCTTTATCCTCATAACAGTCTCCCTTTCTCTGTAACACAAACCTTACAAACGATACATCATTTCATTTTCAAAAGCAACGTTTTATGTGGTTTGTGTTGCCTCATTGATAAATTAAACTGCAAAATGAACAAGCCTAGTGTTGCAAAGTATTGTATTGTAAAGTTTTAGTGGGGAGTTACAAAATATCTTAAAATGTATTTTGGGAGCACCACCCATCACTGCCTACACATTTCCTTGTAATGTTCACCATATTCACTTATTCAGGCACTCAAAAATCCTCCCTGTAGAGCAGACAGAATATTAAAGAAGCATTCAAATTATCATGTGAATTTTATTTTCCTTAACATCAGTTGCAGATTACATGTCAGTCAAAATCTGACAGCTATATTGAATAATGAACGCATGGATTTGTCATTAATTGCGCCAATGGGTGAACTAGGGCACTGCATCAGCACTTCTTAGTAAAGCCTTATTGGCTGACTATGATTATTAAGGACACTGATCTATTTAAATACCATTATTTTTTACATATTAGTCATGTAGAAGACAGAATAAGAAGAAACAATATTTATGCCTTTAACTATCTAGCATATCCCAGGAAATTTCTGTCTGTTTGGGAACCTAAAATAACACATTCCAATAATAGTGTGGGCAGACTCGGAGAGAGGCCTGCATGCTGGGGTGCCCTTTGCCCCTCAATGTTTCAGCATATGATTTTTTTAATAAACTGGAAAATGAAATCTTCAGATACAACATTTTGGACATTCTTTTTTTCTAAGAAATAAAAGATGGAATCATTGTATCGCTCATCTGCCGAAACCACTCCGGAAATCTCCGTGAGACTGTTCCGCTCATTCACAGTGGCCCATTGGGAGATATTGTTTTATGCTTTAATATGCTTTCTGCATATGATATACGTCTTCATCAATGGCCTTCTGTTGTGGCTTCTGGTTGCATTTTCCAAAGTAAACTAGTCTGATACCGATGTGCAATGATATAGTGTTACAAAGACCAGCAAGTAAAACCATTGTGCTTCTTCAAATCATGTCACAGATTTGGTTATTTTCACATGGTTGCATCTATAGCACAGAAAGTCAACAACTAACTTGGTGCCAACATGCGCTGTTTGTAACAGCTGATACATGCAGACAAGCTTACAGAGTCGCTAACCTTTACATTCCATCATTAGCATTCAGTCTCCTCCACCCATTAGTAATAAAATAAACCTTGGTGTGACTGAGGGAAAAGATTAACGCTGTTGTCAGATCCACTTACGTGATTCATTCCAGATATGTATGGAATGATTTTCATTCTCATTTTCTCTAATGAACATTTTCATTAATATATTACTTATCTATGCATGACACAGACCAGTGTTAGTGTCAGGAAGATGGATGGATGGATGGAT
>JABFDZ020000043.1:5935696-5953120 GCA_019775955.2 Pollimyrus isidori
CCCCCCCCCCCCCCCCCCCCCCCCCCCCCCCCCCCCCCCCCCCCCCCCCCCCCCCCCCCCCCCCCGCGCCCCCGCGGCGCGGGCCCGGCCCCCCCAGCCTCTGAGGGATCTTTGAAGTTCTGCCGTCTCTCCATTCATGACTCCTATTTTTGAAAGACCTTGGAAACCTCTCTTTGCAGACGGCACTGGAGAGGTTCACAGACCGCGGAGGGCCGTGGCAGAGCTGCGGCACCTTCCTTGAAGTGCGGTTTGTTTAATGCAGCTGTACTGTCTGCTCTTTTCAAGGAAGTCGCATTCGTAAGCGGGGTTAAATAACGCAGATGCTTCATTGACTGCCAGAGCACTTTGGAGCCTGCGAGAACTTACACTTGCAAAGATGCCTGTTTGGCTACAGGGCAGAAGTGAGTGTAGCGATTAGATATACTTGCATGTATGAGCCAAAGGTCACGGGTTCAAGTAGGAGGAGATGACCTGGTATGCTTCATTAAGGGATTTAGAGCTATATAAACATAGCTTTAAAAATATAAATACAAGGGCAGTGCAGTGGTTCAGTGGGTAACACTGGGGCCTCTGAGTGCCGCAATCATGCCCCCAGCACTGCGCATGTGGAATTTGTATGTTCTTTGCTTGCCTGTGTGGGTTTTCTCTGGGCATTTCATCAGAATATTCCAAAAACATGCACTTATGCGTAAGCGTATCTTAAAAGTCCCCATAGCATGTGACTGCGTGCACGACTGCATGCCCTGTGATGGACAGGCATTCGATCCAGGCATCTTCTGCCTTGTGTGCCCTAAACCTCCTGAGATACATTCCAGCTTCCTGTGACAGTGTATCGCATATGTAGTTACAGAAGAAAGATGGATAATTAAACCATTGCCTTTGTTTGTGTCAGCAAGTGACACAATAACGGACAACGGCAGAATGTATCTTCCTTGGAACCCAAAGCAATCAAAGTGAAATGGCAAGGCCGCCTGTCATTACCTGTAGAATACGTACAATTGTTTCCCAGAAGCTGTGACAACAGGCCATTATTTAGAGGTGTTTATAGAAAAATCATCAGAATGGGTACAAACACAATTTTGCTTTTGAACCAAACTTACAATGAATAATGGTACTTTCCTTTAAGCAATGACATTTTAAGGTGTCAGCAGCCATTAGCAGAGAATTGAATTATATGGTTATTTTTATAGCGCGGCGCTACAAAATTGAACATCAGGTTTTCGCGACAATACATTCGGTCTTCTTTATTGGTGTTTACGGTATCTATTATTTATACGTTTTTATGAACTATGGTTTTGGCCCCCAGAAATCACAAACTGTTCCACCCGTAACAATAACTGAGATATAGCATGTAGTTGAATGAAGAAATGTTTTTCACAGTCTACATTTAACTTAAAGATTTTTCATTTGTACATCTTGGGTCCTCTTTGGTGTCTCTTGGCTGTGCTGTGTAGACACAAAATGCAGAAGATGTCCAGGGCGCTGAGACACTCTTTGTTGGGCTTCCATTGAAGCAGTCTGGCTACTGAACGTCAGAATTCTCCAGCACACCAAAGGGGATTCTGGGAGCCGTGTTACTGCTGTCCCATGGCTGCATGCGGCACCGTCAGCTCTCCGTCACGACAATCCTTATCCGTCAGGGGTAGCACACCTCCACAACCCAGAAAGTGGGTTTCCCCCATCCAAAAGCTACCAGGATCCCCTTAGACCCTGTCAGATTTGACGAAAAACCAGGCAGACAAGCCCTGGGAGAAAGGGCTGTTATCTTTAAACAAAGCAGCAAGGACGTACATGCCTTATCGTCGAGTGCGGTGCTTGGAGGCGCCTGCAAATTGACGGGATTTCCAGGCATCCAAGTCTGCTCGGTCGAGAGATGTGATGCCGTACGGGGCATCTCTTCTTATCAGCTTCTCCCTCTCCCGAGGCACATGCCATGGTTGGTTGATTTAGTTTTGTTAAGGATATAAGGGATAAAACATCTGATTGTTCAGCTTGAAGGTGGGCACGGGAGGTAAAGATATCATTGGGCGTTGGGGTGTTTGCCGGACCTAATGGCCGTCAGGTGACGGCATGGGAGCATAATGAACAAGAGGCAATTTTCCCTCCGCCAGTGAGGCACTTTATTCCTATAATCAGGGCAATAATGATCCCAAATAAGGTCAGGCTGTGTGATGGCAATATGACAAGGATGAGACACCTGCCTTCCTGTTTTCGGCAATAACTGCCGTCACTCACTGTGCTGTAGCAAACTGAAATAATCATTTCACCCACCTATCTTCATCAATCAGATCCGGGTTATCTCCCTCAGCCATGCCAGGCAGGAGTCGCTGCCATTGTGCTGCCGTCAAAACCAGCTCTGTCCCGTTCCCCCCCTCCCCTCCCCTCCCCTCCCGACACAGCGAGGATAATTAGGAAAGGCCCAGCTGAGTTAAATTGACGGCTAATGGCTAATTATTCCTTACAATGGGCGTCGACGATCGCTCGATGCCTACACAATCAGGCCCTCCACACGTAAGCCCTCTTCCTTATGTTTTCGGCAAACAGGCGCCGCTTTTGGTGGCGGGCCGCAATGGTGAGGCGTCGACGTGACGTCGACGGAAGAGTCATCGGCACGTTATCGAAAGCGCACGATACGCTACTTAAGGTGTGACCCACTTTAGCGTTGAGTTTGCTGATTATGGCCTGGGCTCGAACTGGATCGCTCTTTTAGGTGAAGTGCATTCTTTGGGAGGCAGCTGTTATTTCTGTTTGTAAGTAACAGGGTGTATAACTGCCTTTTGAATATGTTAAGGGGATGGACATCAAACGCATGTATATGCCGACAGATAGTTTGTGTGTCGGTGAGCAGCAAACTGGAGGTCTTTCGATTAAAATTTGTGTGAAAATGCTTCTATATATAATTATATAAATAATATATTTTCAAATATAAAATTTTGGCACCAAGAGCAGCGTAACAGCTGTTACATAAGCTAGGTGCCGTATGCGCTTATTGCAGATTAAGTGTGTGTGTTGCTATACATGAAGCATACAAATGTGCTCTCATTGCTAGTCAGTGGGCCACAGTGGGAGAGGAACGATCCCTTGGGGTCGGTGGAGCCTCAGGCGAGGGCATTCGTGCTGGGTAATGCCTGATTCTGGATAGTGCACTCATGCTAGTTAATGTCCTGCGTACCATCTCGCTGGCGCTGCCAGGGTAGCGTATCTGGCAGGGCGAACGTGATCCGATTCTCCTTCCAGTGCCGCTGGGTCCGCGTCTTGGCTGACGCACTGATTTTGACAGAGATTGATTCCAATACTCCCATAAGTCATGTTACATGCATTTTCATTTCTTTCGCCTTAATTCATTGTGGAAAGCCCGGTTCCCATCCGATAACATCGCAGCTTCCCCCGTGCTTACATCCCACTCCGAGGAAATTAATCTCACAAATGGAAATGACTCCTCTTTGTCAAAGTAAGTAAAACAGAACCCGCATGCTCGCAATCTGACGACGGACGTCTCGATTTTAAGTGCTCCGGGGCCGATCCGGTTTCTTGAAGGAGAGGCTTATAAATAGTGTGACGCTGGAGTGAAACCCGGAGTCAGCATAAACGGACGGCTGTTGGAGGCGAGCCCTTGGTTTAGTGCTCGGGCCGCTGGGTGTACTTGTCGGCGAATCACAAGTAAGGGTGCATTCTGGGGAAATCCCCTGGGACCGGCGCTCGCTGTAAACCGCGACCCTACCTGCCTACCGCTCTCCAAGCTGGGCCGTTATTTCCTACCCTGTGAGACTCACTGGCTGTTTGTTGTGTGGCAGTGAAGGGACAGTTTATGACTTTACAGTTTCTCCAGACTGCCTTCAGTCAGGACCCCCCCCCCCCGAAACCATTGTGGTCCATTGTGACTGAAAACTGCCTGAAACAAAAGGCACTTTTGGATAATGCAGATTTACAAGCGTCAGATGCTGATTCTATTAGCATTTCAAGCTAACAGAAGATCTCAGACATGTACTAGCGCATAGTGCATAAATCATGAAGGATAATGTGTGAATGGTAAAGAAACATTTCTTTGGTTATATGTCACTGCCACCCTTCTGCGGTAGGAAATTAACGTTGTTAGCAGCTATGCTTTTGGGAATAGGTGCAGCAGCTTAGCAAGGCAATAGCAAACAGCATCACAAAGTCTGAGTCTGATACTGACATTGAGCAGAGGCTTCTGTACTTCCTGTAGCCCACTATTGATTAGCTATACAAATATCTAAACAATACTGCAGTAATACTATACACACACACACACACGCACACACATATCAAACAGAAATCCTAATTAATTTACACATTTACAAGCTGCTCAGCTTTCCGTGTGGAGTTCTTGATACAACTTGAATGAGGAACCGCCGTAAAATCATCTGTTGTGTGGCACGAAATATAATTTCAATGTTCTTGCTACGATGCTGAAAACGGTTACGGTTACGCTACCATTGTGTCTAGGTTGAAGTGGGACTATCAACAGTAACGCGCAGCAAATTGTTCCCGGAAAAATTTTATGACAAAACTTATCACTCAGAAGAATTCTTTTCAATCTCCGAGCAACTGGCTGTTCCTTATCACCCCATTCCTCCTCTGATACAGGCTCAAACATATATGGTTGGATGCCTTTACGCCTCATCTTTTCCCTCACCTGTAGTGATCTACGTTGGTTCTGTGTGAGCCATTGCAGTGCCTCACTGGAAACCAGCCAATCAGAGCAGAGCTCATGAACATATTAATGAACCCACCAAATAAGGGAAAACAGCCTCTTTTCATTCTGGGCCAAAACATATGGTTGTAAATGGGTGTGTGAAACCACTTCCAAGTTCGTATACCTTCTGTGTAGCCACCAGAGAACAATTAGAAAAAACACAGGTGTGCTACAGTTATAGGTATTATACACTCAAAGTATTTCTCTGGATAAAAAATGCAAGCTTATTAAAAGTATGGCCAATTAACATCAGCTTTGGATCAAATTCAGCTTGAATACATTTAAACACCATGGTGTTTAAAAAATTATCCATAATTTGCTACAGGAAATAAAATTAGGTTTATTTAACATAGTTGCATGGTTATCATTGTTACCTTGCACCTCCAGGGCTGAAGGTGCGACTCCTCTTCGGATCTATGGGTTTGAGTGGAGTTAAATCATCTCATTGCATTTGCGTCAGTTTACTCTGACGGATCCGAAATATGCGGTTACTGCGAACCGGGGTCTCTAGACCCCCGTTAGTGTAGCATTCTGCACTGCAGAAGCAGTAGCGATGATGAATACTTAACATATTTGACGAAAACTCCTTTATTTTATGTCTGTTTTTCATTTTATTTTTGTTTATATTCTATGAATGAAAGTCGATGCGCGTAGTTGTTTATTTCAGTATGGGACATCAACGCGCTAACGGTAAAATCCGATGTTGCAAAAACAGCTTTCTAGTGGTGCAACAAAACTATGACATTGTTAAATGATGTTATTGCTGCATAATTATACGTCTGGAGCACAGCACTGTTTCCTGCTTGTCGCAGTTGGTTTTACATATGAAGTCAGCAGGACAAGCAAAGGCAATTGGAGGCTGTGAATGAAAAGCTCAGTCAAGTAAGGAAAAGGAACTTAAGCGAACAGAACGGTCTTTCACCATCCTTTGACGGTGTTGTGTGGGATGACTTTTTATTTTCACATTAAGTCATTAAAAATATGAAATGCTGGATGATATCTATCTGCCAGTCAGTTGAAGCCAATCTCAAAAGACAGTATGAATCTAACCATGAACTGCATCAGTGTTGCAGTTGTGGAAGTAACGATGTTTTGCTGTTTGGTTTGCTGGGATATTCGCCCTTCTGTTGTGTTTACAAACAAAATGATTCTGTGCACTGTGTTCTGATGCTGAACCCCAGTTACTTAAAGTCTCATTTCATTTACATAAACAGGCACAGCAAATGTTCAGTCAAAGGACCTTCATCTGTGCAGTAAATGATTAATTGATTCATCACACAACCATCTTCCTCTGGAACTCTGGAGACAGCGCTGTACTTGAACAACATCTCTGTCCAGAGAGAAAATCTGGTATAAACCTCTAAGCCTTAATGTTCTCTGAGCTCCAACGCACAAAATCCTGCTGAACATCTGCAGGAGATAAGGATCTGAACATGTACCGGAGCGATCGCGGGTTCGAATTGCTCTACCTTGGTGTGAAATGCTTTGGTAAATGGCAACTTGTTTGATGGAGTACAATCACAAAGCTATGCAAGGAACTAGATTACCAGGGTTAGCGACTAAATGTCAATGTTGTGGCCAGTGCTGGCTTACTCGCGCCTGCAGATATCGAATGTTTTGGTCAATATAAAGTCAACAGAGATGGATTACCCTTATACACATCAGATAGTTAAATAATGGGACGGTGGCCCATTAAGGACAAATGGTGAAAAGTATTCTTAGCCCAGTACTAAACATGTAAAAGATTCCCATGGGACGTATTTGTTAAATCTGGCGACGTTCATGTACTCTGGAAAACAAGAGATTGAATTATAGTTCAGTGCCAGTGAGCAAAAAATGTATGGTGGCCCCAAAATGCATTTTAAAACAGAGAAGTTGTTTTCCTTTATTGGCAATGCACTGAGGTGTCATTGTCACTGTCATTGGTGCTGCAGCGAAAGCAAAGACAGACATAAAGCAGTAAAACACCACATTACCAAACAAAATGGCATATTCACGGGGCACACAGTTACAGGCACAGATGGAAGTTATTCTGTTGACGATCCGGGTAGGAACAAGAAGGCCTCCATATTTGAAACAATCAAGTTCCTGTACCTGCGGCAAGCTGATAATCAATTACACTTAATCAAATGGCTAAGACCTGGCATTAAACAAACCTGCTGGTATTAAATTCAGTTGTGTCCACATTGTCACAACAATAACAATTAACCTTTTCTCCGCCCAGTAATGTCCGTTTATTATGAATTTTCATTAGCGCGGCGGCGATAGCACCGAATGCTAATCACGTTAACAGATCTCAGCATTAATCCCATGTGACTCGTGCATCTTCCAATAGCCGCTTCTCTTGAAGGCGAGCACATACTTCAGCCAAGTAAGGTAATATTAATCACTAATCACAAACCGCCTGTCATGAATTTTTTGTGAATGTTATCGCGTTACCTGCGCCATTAACAAAATAAATAGATTAAATCGATACCTGCCACAGTCCCCTAGATTATGAGACAAAGGCATCAATAATGGATCGCTGATGACTGAATAGGTCAAGGCTGGTAGGAGACGAATGACTGATCCCTATCAAGGAATTGAACTGAAACACAATATTTGGCATTCATCAGGAAGAGACTCTTAGGGAATTAGTCACATCTTCCTTACTGCACTAACAATATAATTATATGATAATGAGAGTTAAGGCACTTTTTCTCTGAAACATTCATGCAGCTCGCACATTACCTTGGGTCTAAGCTCCCAGCAATAGTCCTCTCCTGGTTGCCACAGGTACTTCTGGAGTGGTGGAACACATCTGGAATGTCAATGCTGTGGGTGGTTGACTGTGATGATTAGGTCACACCAGCTGGTCAGTGGTTACCAGTACTGAGAGGAGGTCAACCAGTATAGCCTGGCTGACTTTTTGTCCATGTTCTCCCATGTGAGACTCCCGTCATGCACGCAGGTGACACACAGTTAAGAGGAGACGAAGTGACAAACGGCTCAAATTATATACAACACGAAAGTGTGGTTCAAAAATGTATAAGTGCAGGAGTCCTTATCAGTGAAAAGAAACGTTTCAGTAAATAGAATATGTACAAAACAATGCAGTATAGTGAGTTATTTGCAATAATTAGGTATGGGAGATTATTCATAAGAGTGACGACTTAAGGAAAGGGTGAAAATATCCATCCATCCATCCATCCATCCATCCATCCATTCATCCACCCATCTTCTATACCAACTTGTCCTATGGCCTGGAGCCTATTTCAGAAACTACAGGCGCAAGACCGGAAAGAACATAGGATATGGCGGCAACTCACTGTAGGCCATAGACATCGTTCAGACAGAGTCAGACAGACGCACACACACACAGACACCATTCACATCTACAGACAATTGGCAATTCCAGCTCACCATAGTATATTTTAGACTGGACTTGGAGGAAACTCCACGACAACACAGAGAGAAGATGCACACACATGGAGCCAGTGTGGAGACTCAATACCTGATCTGGGTAAATATAAGATAAAATCAATAGTAGTTTTAAAAATACTTTTACATTACCCTTGATTATACTGTACAACTGAGTACCAATGATAAGATTTTGATATCAAATCGCTGATATCCAAATTGCTAGACTCTTGGTGGAGGATCATAACTTTAGTCTGAGTGGCATCCAGGCCAAAAGCATGTCAATATCTAGCAGTTCTGTCCCCGGAACTGTGTAACAGTCCCAGTTCAATGGACTCATCTTACTTACAGGCAGGCTTGTATTTCTAGAAGGAAACATTCTTACCACACCGTTAGGTTGAAGGGATGGGGGAGGGTGACAGATGACATTGTTGTTTTAGAGGCAGTCAGCTCACTTGGTACACTTGCATCAGTAATGTGACAGACGTGGTTAAATGCTTCAAAGGACAACCAGTCCCTAGGGAGGAAATCTTGGAAGGTCTAACTCCCCCCTCCCTCTTGACTGTCAGCCGAAGACCCACCCCGGGAAAAAGAACTGTAACACTGCGCCTTGAACACTTTTAGGCAAATCGCTCGTGGTTACTAACTGAGGTGTCCTGGTCTCCAAGCTGCCTGTTGTGAATGAGTCAGTAATGAGGAACCATGTGTAAAAACAGCGACATGGACTCTGGACAGACCTACTGCAACTTAGTGACATGTTCCTGTTGTGATCAGCCAGTGAACGAATTCCAGCCTTGGTTTCAACAAGCTGGGAGGTGTACATAATGAGTATGTAGGCCTATGATTTTATTAAATATACATAACTCAAAACATCCATCTTCCAGATTGCTATTCCAGTACCGTGTCACAGCGAGGCTACTTGCTATCCCAGAAAGCACAGGACGGGCTGAGCAGAAACATGCTGTTGGAAATGTGACTCAGAACAGGCTGACTCTTAGTACAAAGTCAGAAATATAAGATTACATTTTCTTTAACATATGCCTCTGGTGTGCCGTAGGACTCATTTATATTAAACCACGTCACAAATCTATATGACTTATATAATCAGGTAGGACAACTTTGTCAAAGTGAGGTAGATGCTGATGTCAGCCAATGGCAACATCGTCATCCAGTGTCATGATGTGGCTCCAGTGTCAGTGTTGCAGACCCATGTTAAATTGGATGCACACATCTCAGTGCTATTTCTATTAACATCTTGGTAACAAGTTTGCTATTTTGCCATTGACCTTCAGTTGTATCAGTCGGTCTTCTCTGCATTGCCGTCGAGCGTTTGGAAGTCTTCCACGGAAACAGGTCCGCTTGGGTCACGCCAAGAAGTAAATTTTTTGAGACTGACGTGACACCTGAGCTCTATTCATCCACTTGGCAACTGCTGGTGTCCGCTTCCGGTTGACTTTGCTAGAGTGCGTCGTCGTGGATTCAGTTGTGCGGTTTGAGAATTTAGATCTTTCGTATAGAGTTCGTTGTGTTAAGAAAGCACATTGTTTTTCTGTCTGTGCTCACATGCATACAAGCACATGATCGACTGTTATGCCATCTGTTTAGTATTTTGTATCTGTTAACATCTTTTTGTCTGTCATATTGCAACCGGTTTACCACATATCTTCACAATCCATTTAACATATCAATAAATGTCTGTATTTACTGTCACACATTGTCACTCTCCTCCGTGTTATGGTCTGACCCTAGACTGGGTTGTAACATAATCACAGTCAGTTATTGTATCCATATATCCATGTTCCATAACCACTTGTGAGTATAAGGTGTAAGTTAGCTTGGAGCCTGTCGCAGAGGGCACAGGGCAGGGGACACCCTGGGAGAGGTGCAGGCCTTCACAGGCCACACAGTCACACATTTAGAGATAATCAATTTCCCTAAACCGCCTTTAGCAGCTTTGAGGCTGCAGGAGGAAACGCGAGGAAGTCCACGCGACATCAGGAGGAGATGCAAACTGTAGACACAAAGCCGCATCGGGAATACAATGAGACCAGGTCAGCAGTGAGACCAGGCCACAGTACTACCCACCCATCCATCATATTGCTGGAGTGAACGATCAGAAACATTTAACAGCTGCAAAATATGCACCCAATAAGATTGCAGGACAATGCCGGTCTTCAGTGATTGGCTTGAGCATCAGGTTCCTGAGAGCAACCACCTTGACTGAGAGACGACTGAGTTTCATGTTATATGAAAATGAGAACAGTAATTAATCCATCCATCCATCCATTATCCAAACCGCTTATCCTATTGGGCCGCGGGGGGTCCGGAGCCTATCCCGGAAGCAATGGGCACGAGGCAGGGAACAACCCCGGATGGGGGGCCAGCCCATCGCAGGGCACACTCACACACCAGTCACTCACACATGCACACCTAACAGTAATTAATGCATCAGAATTTTTACAAGAACACTAGGCTGCGCAATATATGCAAATTAGTAAATCCGATCATATGTTTGTTTACTGACTTTTGTTCGAGTCTGACACTAGTTAGCATCCACAATTTCTGTCTTTATCCTTTATCTTTTATTGGTGTCATGCTGTGAGGGACGAAAGACTGGAGGACAGGCGTCGTGAGGACAAAAGGGTCTTTATTGACAAAAGGGGAGTAGGGAACCAAATAAGACCACGAGGGGTAAAAGTGGGAAGACTGATTCTGGAGTGGGTACAGGCAACAGGAAGACTGACATTAATGCACATGCAGTTTTTTCATACTCAAATGAGACAATAGTATAAGCAAAGATTTTTAATATAGACCTATCATAGGTCCTAACAAGGTGAGAATTTAGGTTATAACATTGCACAGAACCCCAGAATTCACAGCTAAAAGCTAAAAATGTCGTTTTTAGCGTCTCATGGGGCAGCTGATGTCTTTTTGCTTTTAAAAAGACGAAGCCTCGCATAACATAAAAATATTGTCATTTGCAGAATTTAATTTATTTTATTGAAAACTTACGCCTTAAAACCTTACGATGTTTCCTGTTATTAAGTGCCCTTTTAGTGGCTGTCGAGCTTCTGTTTTTAGAGCCATTTGTGAGATTTAGATTTTGGATCGATCGTGCAGTAGGAATTAAATAGTGTGTTGAGCCACCTGTTAATCACCTCTGATTATACGTCATGATATATGCCATTAATCGCTGAGGAATGCAATTCAAAAAATAATCATCTAACATTTTCATAATACATTGCCCTCTCTCATCTTACTGGCATCTGTGCATCTGGCCCTCTTGAGAGCGATGAAACTCAATTCGTACTTGCTTGCAAATGACATTTTACTGGAAAAGAATAATATGTACATCACAGGTTTAAGTTAAACCATCAAATAAACATTAACATATGGGTAATTCTCATGAACTTATGAATTTTGAAAAAAAGGTTACAAATACAGCATTTCTGTTCTGCATGTAGAACAATAGACATTTCCATTTTTTTCATTAAAATTGTCATTGTTTTGTTGGTTTGATGTTTTTTTAATCCATTTTCCTGAAACAGGTAGCCAAAAAATCAAACACAAAACTAGATAAAGTGTTTTTAAACCTTTCAACGTGATTGGAGGTAACTCACAATAAGCAATCAAACTTGTAAGATAAGATGTATATCTTTAGTCAATTTTTGGTTAGCTTTGTTATTTTGTCAGTTCATTTTTATGAAAGGCCTACAAAATTAGCACCTGTTTTCATTAACCGAAAGGGAACTGAAGAGGATGCTGGCTTTTACAAAAAAAGGAGAAAAGCAAAAATAACATTTAGTGTTTGTTTGTTGGCAGGCCAATTACAGATATGCAGTCAAGCGCCACATAAAGACACTATTGTCAACAATGGGCCGCATACACAGTCTGATAACATTATAATGGAGCTGAAAAATCCCTTTTGCTTAGCGACGTCATAGCCATCATAACAACAAATATGCTGATGCAAACAAACCTACTGCATTGCCAGTCGTATAAAAGTATAGCACATATAATCATATACAATGCGTGATACTTGACAACAGTCGACCATGTTACTGGTTTATATATTTACTATACTATATATTTCTTTTAATTGGTGTTTAGGCTATATTGTAAAACCTAGGTGTGTAGTAAGCTATACCATCTAGTTATCTGTAATCTCATAATGACGAATGAAGCTTTTCTTAGAACGTATCTCTGTCATTAAACACCACACCACTTAATTCATTCTGGTAAATGAAAGTACACTATACATACATTATTTCTACTTCACGTAGGCTGTGTATTTACGATATAATTCTTGCTTTTACTATACGTTACCATTTTTATGTATATATACGCAGTATGTGTAATGGATACCTGCAGAATTAATCTGGTCCCTAGGTGTATAAGGGAAGGCCAGAGCTGTTGAAGGAGATGTTTCAAAGCACTCATCCATCCTGCTGTCCTGCAGACCTGACAAAAATAGTACAGAACATGAGGTCGGAAGCAAATTTTGAAAAAGTACCTATCCTTTTGGGAGCCTTTTTTTTCCAGAAAAGAAACTCTATTCTTAACTGAGCAAGATGTGATTTCTGTGTCTGTATCAATCTGCGATACATGTACTGATATTCCCCTTCCACATCTGCAGAAGAGTTGCATTGCAGAGAATGCATTGTAATAGCTTGTAGAGAAAAAAAAATCCATCCAGCAATTTACCCATCTTGTACTTATCATGGATAGAGTCACGAGGGAGCTGTAGGCAAGAGATGATGGGAGGGCCTGTCCATTGGGGGCACCTTAAAGAAGGTTCATTGAATCACTTAATGAAATCAGAAATAATAATAATAATAATAATAACGTTTACCCATAGACATCCCGGACCTTTTAATAGAATATTACAAAAAATATACATAATTCAAATGTTTTTAATGACTGCAAAATACTAAATAGGCATATTTTCTTTTGCTGTACTGATATGCAATTTATTATCCGCTTCCTTTTCACAATAACATATCATATATCCACCGATTGATTTTGTTACTGTCTATTCATAGTAAAATATATATGTATTTGTATCTACTTATAATATAGTATATTTATAGTACATATAGATAGGATTGTATCTTTCACAATGCCTCCATCTGGACAATACAATTTATATTTTACCATAGTATTTCATATTTATTTTGTATAGATTAAAACTTTGGTTTGTAATATACTTTTGGTTTGTAATCATTCAAATCTTTATACAATACATATATTTGAAAAAATTCCACACCTAATAAAAATATTACATTATATATTTAATAAGACACATTTATCCCTATGCAAAATTCTATCCAATAAGTCACAAATATTGATAATTCCGCCCAGGATATCTCCCCAGGCTTCTGCACCCTGCTTCCTGGAACCGGCTCCATGCCCCCGTATGACCCGGTACTGGAAAACAGCTGGCAAATGAATGGGTGGACAAATATTAATATTGATATTTCACCATCTCTAATAATTAATCACATAATTGATCATTCTTCACAGTGCCGACATGCCTATTATCATACATTACCGTGTGGTTGTGTGTGCTTGGCTATCCGCGGCAGGCGTTGAACTTTACGTTTTGTGTGACTGCGCATTCCTTAACTCTTCAGTCAGTTCATGGCGCTCGAGGGCTACTGCTCCTTTTGTCCCAGCTACCACGAGGAATTTGGCAGCAGGGATATTTGCCAAACACGAGCCCCCTGGGAAGGTCCACTGTCAGTTTGTAGCACCTCAGTCTGGCTGCTTATCCGGCCGGATTAGGGATTTGGAAAGGGCTCGCTTCTCTAAAGCTCCGTCTCACAAAAACAGAGGAAGGAAGCCATGAACACCTTCAGCTCCTGTGTGGAGGAAGCACAAAACCGAGTCCATCTGAGTGTTTATAACCTTTAAACCTACCCTGAGCTTGGGAAATAACTTAATAGGCTTTTAGGAGCTTAGGATGGTTATTTTGACAGAACGATAACTCCTCTTAACTGTCATTGCCCATTGAAGTGAAAAAAAATAAAAAATCTAAGAATGTACTCATCCATGTGAAATTATAGTCATAGAAGAACATGGGCGGGTTGCAAGCATAAATATCCTGACTGACTCAGATAAGGAAATGCAGTAAACTGAGAACATAAAAACACAATATATCACACACATAAAGTTGAATGAACCAGAGACAGGAGTCTTCAAGAGTTCTGAAATTTCCTGGACAAACCAGCTGTACCAAAATACATATAATAAGGACCAAGAGTCATATGTAATAGGGTTTAGAAAAAAAAACTGACAAACTCATGACAATGTGAAAAGTCCCAATTGTTACATTCCTGCCAGTATCCTCCCTGTCATGCCCCTAACCATCCAGGCCTGTTACTCATTTGACCCTCTTGTGTTGCCTCTCATTTCTAACTCTTGTGGGGAAATCACTCCCAGCTGCCTCTCATTAGCCCCTTGGTAGTATCTTGTACTTAAATACCTATTTGTCTCCTTATCCCCAGTCCGGCCATTAAAGAAATAATAATACATTATTACTTAAAATCAACGGCATGTGTTAATGTGATTATGTAAAATCGTTATGTATAGTCGTGAATTATATAATAAAGAAAATGGCAAAACTATCAAGTACAGTATTTATTTAATAAATTATGACAGTTATTTTGGGAAACAATATCCTCACTTTATATGACATGTCATAAAGGTGTCACCGTGTTTCATAAAGATTAATACTCCTATACCTCTTTGTTTGGGGGTTTGAACCAGATCACTGGCTATGTTTGAGTGTTAGTAAGCTTTAAATTTCCTATATGGTGTGTGTGTGTGTGTGTGTACCCTTTGATGGACTAGTATCCCACCCATGGTGTCCTCTACCCTGCCACATTAATCATAACCCTGTACAGGAATAGCAACTATAGAAGATAACCAATGAACACTTAAATTACAATCTTTCAAAAAAAGAATTGAGGCAGTTTGATTATACAGTCACCAAACACACTCATTACTCACCATTTGCTGAGCATTCTGGGAAATAATTTGCATAAAAGACCACTCCTGGCCAACTGGCTTCTACTAATATTTATATCAAACCCCCTTCAAAAAGATGAAATGCATCATAATGAATATACACCCCCACGAATGCCTAGTCTAACAATTCACAAATAACAATTTGGATATATTTGTATCTGCTTACTGCACTATACATTTTTATTGATTCTACAGTAGAGTGCAAGGAATCAATATTCGATTTATGCATTTAAGTTGATCTTTCAGTGAGCGAAAGTTGCTTGCTAGA
The DNA here is from genome assembly GCA_019775955.2 of Pollimyrus isidori. Lineage (NCBI taxonomy): Eukaryota > Metazoa > Chordata > Actinopteri > Osteoglossiformes > Mormyridae > Pollimyrus > Pollimyrus isidori. The sequence goes on from JABFDZ020000043.1 coordinate 5,951,110, forward strand.
TTTTGAATTCAGTTGATTTGGCAGGTTGTAATAGATTTTAATGTACATACCAGTGCATGATAGTGTCTCTTTAAAGTTTATGCTAAATCCTGCCCCAGGACTGAATGTATTTCAAAGTATTAAAATGACTCAAACAATTTGTAGTATTTCATAACATATTATTTCGATATATGCCACAGCCGCATGCACATTACACAACGGCTCACGTTTTCTGCACCCAAACCAGAGCAGTGTTATGCTACTATAATCTTACAATGTGAAATCCATCACCATCCAACAACGCGGCGAAGGTCGTCATTTGCAATTTATCTCTGGACAGGTGTGTAAGAAGTCTGGAAAACGAGGATCTCCCAGAGAGGTTGGGGGACATGCTCATTACTCACGCATAAGCAGTTAATTGTTAATTGACAGTTAATTGGAGAATGCATAATGACCGTTCACTTGCGGTCGTTACGAAACAGGCTTTACACAGCTATTTTGTGGTTTCAGCATTTTGGAGGAGTGCCCGGATCCCCCTCCTGCCGTTAAAACCAAAATCTCCACTGCATCCTCTTAATCCCCCCATGTCATGTAGATGTATTCGCCATCCTTAAGGAAACAACTTCCACAAGGTCTTTCAAAAGTTAAGATGCAGAGTGCAGCGTCTTAGTTTCCGCGGAAATCTCAGCTGGAGTGAGTGGCTACGACGTGCACCTCCTGCTCCGAGGGACGATAGTGTCGCAAGGCCTTGGTTTGCTGGAGAGGACGTCCATGTTAACTCGTATAAAATAGCTCTGCGTTACCATCCTGATGCAGTCGTTATTGTAATGCATCTGGAATAACATAACCGTGCTGCCGGATCTCTCAGAAAACGCCAAGTTCTTTTGTTGAGTAGCAAACAGAATGTTTATCTTTAACGAGTAAAAAATGTTCAGTCCTGACTTTTATTAAGGTCGTATTCAGCCAAATGTGTTCATCAAGACTCGGATGCCAAACAGCCGTTATGTAATTCAACTGTCATACAGTAGATCATCACATAGTTTGCATTGGGGAAAAAAAAAATCACAAGTGAAGAATTGCATTTCTTCCATGCCAAGGAAAGGCATTTTTTTTAAAAAACCAAATGATTATGGAAACATGAAGTGATCATTTCGTATAAAGCAAATTTGATTGCTTTTCTGTAGATAACTCAGATTACGTTTTGCAAATTACACCCTTCCCCACACAATCACGCTCACACACACACACACACACAGAGAACTATAACCAAGTAAAATGTCATCTAAGTAATGGAAAAATAATGGTGACTTATGGGGCAAATATTAGTGTTTATGGAAAAAGGCTCAAAGCAAAGCAAAATTGGAGGAGGGCAAAGGCTGCTTTTGACAGCATAACAAGCACCAATAAACTGTTTTATATCATTAGGGAGTGAGAAAGGCCTTTAATTTGGATTTCTGTATGGACACAGGTTAACTGTGGAATGTGGATGAAAATAACCCTCACTGTAGCGTCAAGAGGGTGGGACCTTCAAGAAAAACTGTCCCTTTGAAACTGCACAAACACTTCTCTGTCAGTCAGTAGTATTTGAGACTTAATTGACTGAGCCAGAGAAAGGAAATTTACCTCTGTTAAAAGTCCTACAATAAGAAGAAAACTACAATAGCCCAAAAACTCTTTATAACGTTTTATTGGAATAGTAATTAAGCGATTCGTAACCTGGGCTCCGCCAGTTCTTTTCGTAAATAAATCTCAGATGTCCAGCCAACATTAGCATTCTTGATCATTTCGTGTTACGCCTGAGATAAGAATGAGTCAAAGGGTAAAGCAGAGTGAAAAAAATGTAAAAATTTAATTGTAATTGAATCATGGCATCTTGAGTAATCGTTTAGGAAATTCTGTTGTACTTTTGAGAACACAGTGAATAGTGCCAATGAAACCCAGCTGTTAGTCTAGTGTCTCTGTATAAAGATGCCTTTGAACCAGGAACATAATGTGAGTGGGGGTGGGGGGCTGGGGGGGGGGGGGGGCCCAG
>JABFDZ020000043.1:5964157-5980163 GCA_019775955.2 Pollimyrus isidori
AGTATTCAGCTGCTGGGTAGAAACAAAATCATGGTCTGGATTTGTAGCTTCTGGACCTGAAATGCCCAACACTGGGATACACTTTGAACACTTCTGTATATCTCAAAAAGAATTTTCAGTGCAAAACTTGATCTTATATGGATCCCAGTCATTGTCTGTTTCAGCGCTAGTTGGCTCTGAGGTGTTTGGTCACTTTATTGACATAAAGCTGGCAAGAAAATTAGGTGTCTCCCTCCAAGAGATCATCAATGCACTTGACAAATTAGGAAATAGATCTTCACACGCTACTTGGAATACTTCATCATGACACAACAACGGTAATGTCTTCCACTGAAGGTCCCAAAGCTCTGGGGATTCCCTGACTCAGTCACCCTGATCTTGTAACACTGTACAAGCAAGATGCATTACTGGCTTGGGAGGTCTGGTGCTCCCCCAAGTGTTTATTCCTTTACTGTTGAGCCCCCACCAATGAAAGCCTTATTTATAACCAGCCAGGTCTTACTATTCCAGAATACCAGCAGTTCCAAGATGTCTTGAGTAAGACATAGGTAGCCGTGCATCCCTCACATTGTCCATGGAACAATGCCGTTGACCTGCTCCCTGAGATCTCCCCTCCATGTAGCTTGGTCTATCAATTGTCTCGCCCTGAATCAGTACATCTAAGGAGCTTTTACTGGTCTACATACCTAAAAGGTAAAAGATTTATTTCTTTGTGAAGGATAGAGGATGAAATTATATCACCATTAAGTTCCACTGCTGTTCTTCGAATACCTCCAGCTTTGGAACAGATCTGCACTGTAACCACTGCAAAATTAAATGTCCTAAGTGCCTATAATACCTGTACCGCGTCAGAATTTATGAGGGAGATGAATGGAAGGCAGGATTTATCCTTACCATCGAAAGCTATGAATATCTGGTTATGCCACGTGTGCTTGCTAATGCTCCCGCAAAGTTCCCGCTGTCTTTCTCATCAGATTGCCCACCCAAAATCGAGCTAAACCACAAGGGCCACGTAAACCACGTACTCCAGAGAAAATCACCCCTATGTCAAGACCAAAAAGTGTGAGATTCATAAAACAACTGTCTTCTTCCTGGGCTATGTTCTAAAACCCAAGGGAGCTCACATAAATGAAAATAAAGTATCTGTGCTTCATAACTGGCAACGTCTACTCAGGCAACTACTGTACACCTATCGTTAATATTCATTGTGGAGAAGTGGAGGAAATCCTGTCTCATTCTCATGGTAGGCTGTCTGTCTTGTGGCCCTGCTCATTTTATTTCTATAAGCTTTCCACTGCTGAACAAAACTATGATTTTGGAAATTGAGGATTACTAACAATCTAGTTAGCTCTTTATGTGGATACACTGGTTGAAAAGATTAACCCATCCCTTCTTGGTTTTGAGGGGTCATTGGAGCCTGGAATACATTTGAGAAGCATGGAAAATGCACTCTATGCCAGCCCAGAGTGCCTTCTTCATGTTTTAGTTTTACTGATGCATACTGCCCAGGGCAGATGTTCACCACACAGTTTTAACCAGCCTATAGTCCAGCCATTCCAGATAGGCAATCATGGATGCTCTGCAAGAAGCTGTCTGCACTGACCCTAGTCCCCTTGAATCTCCTCCTGAAAAAACTTGCATTCCTGCCAGCTTTGGTGGCTCACTCATTAAATGAATATACACACAACTCTTCGAGCGTTAATGGCGGGTAGACCCAAGTCCCTGTCCATTCCTCAAAGACCATGGTCACATCTCAGTAGATTTAAATAGTGATGTTCCACTCTCAAATGTGTTCACCTCAATCCTGATTACAGTGCATCGATTCTCCAAAATGTGCTTTCTGATACCTCCCCAGGATCCAACAGAAGCTATGAAGCTGTCTGCATGCATGTCTAACTATTTATATTTTCTTGGGTTTCTGGAAAATATTCTATCAGTCAAATTTATATGTTATGTATGGAGACTGCACTGTATGTTCCTGGGCGTTAACATTACCCTGTCCTCTGGATTTCATCCCCAGAACAATGACCAGACAGAATAATTGAAGCAGTAAATAGGATGCTTTCTTAGGCAATATTTCCCTGCTAACCAGAACAACTGAAGCCAATATCTCTTTTGGGCTACCTATACAAAAATGTACTTGTCTGTACTTTGTTACATCTAACACCTTTGCAGTATGTCCTAGTCATCTCTATTGCTGTGGGAGATGGAAGTGAGCAATGTCCCAGCTGTGGACTAGTGAGTTTAGACATTGTGGCTAAGTGTTGGAGAAGGCCTTTCTCCGTCTGGGAAGGCTGTAAGGCAGGGGTGTCAAACTCCAGTCCTGGGGGGGCCGGAGCCCTGTGTAGCTTAGTTCTTTCCCTGTTCCACCACAAAGGATTCAGCTCAAGAGTTGTGAGTTAATTAGCAAAAGCAGTTGAATCAGGTGTGCTAAATGAGGGGGAACCTAAAAATGTGCAGGGCTCCGGCCCCCCAGGACTGGAGTTTGACACCCCTGCTGTAAGGACACCATCACTATCACCACTCCATTAATTCATACCCACACAACAGATCTGTTTTTTTTTTTTGTTTTTTTTTAACTGGCACACCAAGGACTGTCTCACATCAATAAAGCTCAGTCCTGGGTATATTTCAAGGGTGTAGGTTTATATATGGATGGTATAAATGTGTCCCTACCAAAATTGTGGGAGTATTGTGGGTGTAGGGGAGCGGAGGCCTGGTCGGCAGTTACTTGCTGTTACCTCCTAGATATCAGATCTGTCTTATGTTCCATGAATCTCTGTACTACAACATAATAAAATGCATCTTCCACCCTAACTGAACTTTCTCATCCTGTCAACATTAGCCAACACCAGCATACTAAGTCTGTACTCTTTTAGACTTTAGGGGTCGACTGTAATGCCTTACGGACTGGGAGGGTTGCACAGATAAACAATATATTTCTGTGACTGCATTCTGTACATTACAGCAAGTCAAAAAGTACACATGACTTATGTTGTACTGTGGCTGTTATACTAGCTGAGAACTTTTTGTTGATGGATTATTTTGTTGATGGATTATTGTCCTGAAACTTGCAGCAGGACATGTTGTACGAGGAGACTGTTCCCTGCCTAAATCTGCCATGTTTAGTCATAAGTTATATCATTAGGCCTGTTACATCATCAGTGCCCCTCTTATCCGTGCTAAGCCCCCTGTCTTGTTTGTTATCTTTACAGTGTTATTTTATGCACTGAACATTAAAATGAAAAAAGCTCAACAGAGATATTACGTAAAGCGCCATTAGCTAAAACTCTGTAGCTGGATGCAGATGAATTAAGCTACGGAATAGATTTATCAGGTGTTAAAGTTGAATGAGTGATTACAAAAATAGAATTTCCCTTTTTTTAAAAACGTAACTCTAAATGGAAAACAAAATCATTAGACTGAATAAAGGAACCTTATTTGATTATCATATTCTGTAAATATTGAAGAAGAAATATTGTTAAAATAAAAGAACGTTTGTTGATGGAACTCTTGGATGAAACGCTACAGATCCCCCTCAAAAATGTAGCCATCAATTTGTCATGTCATTTACAGTGTGGGGTCTTAGCGAGCCTGCAGCCTATTCCAGGAGAGACTGGCCCGCCCTGGGTGTGACGCCAGGCCAGTGAAGCACAGAGCACACACTTGCACCAAATATCCAATGGCCAAGTGCCGTTGACCTGTAGGCTTGTGCGAAACACAGACAGGGCTGTGGGAGGCAATCAAACCCACAACCAGTGCTGGTCGAAGCCCATGTGGCACCCTCGCCATGCTCGCCGGGGGCCAGTACCCCCCTGAGATGACGGTGCCCTAGGCAAGCGCCTATGTCACATGTAAGATCGACCGGTTGGGTGCACAGTGCTGGGGACATGACAGCAGCACTAGCTCGTAAGCCAGAGTGCCTCCTAGATTAATGTCAAAGATAAATATAGATTTCATTGGAGTTTATGAATCACTGGGGTAAAGCTGATTTTTCCCAAAAGGACAAAAGGGAGCTGACGTTAAAGCGTGCTGACATTGGTTGACTGTTGTAGCTTTTCTTACCCCACTTATTCCTGTTATGACGATTAATTTATTTGGAGAAATTCTTGAGCTATGCACTGCTGTGTAAGGAGAAATAGGAGAAATATATTTAGTCTTGAAATTGCTCGAATGTTTTTTTTTTTTAAAAAAAAAAACACGTATGCAGCCATGCACAGAAATGCATTCAATATGACCACAAGGATGTATAAAACTTTGTGACAAATATGTAACAAAGATCTTTTTATTTCAACAAACGTCCGTTGTACATTTTGTTTAGAATAAAGGTTAAAAAACAATGAACAGAGCAGACTTTTGTTTTATTCGATTTTCTTTTACGACTGTGGTAAAGGAGAGATTAGCGTTTTGTGTTCATGTAATATGAGCACAAGAAAATCCAATAGGCCACGACATTGTAGTTATTTGTGTTTTTATACAGTTCTTGCAAAGTACTTGGGTGTCGGACAAATTCATATTAATAAAAAATTATTGAAATTATCATAATGTAGAGCACAGAGACGGGATTGAGGAACGACGGCACAATGAAGGTGGAGAGAAATGTTGTCCGCAAACCTGCACTTCATTGTAACGATTGTGTCAGAAGGCCACAAAAATGTTTTCCTGGGCAGCAAATAAATGACAGCAGAGCCTGAAGGTTGCAAAGGAAAAAGTCAGCCGTCACTTTTGGCTGGCGGGTGTTGAAATCCAGCTCAGCTAATGGCTGGCAATAGCACGGGAAAGCGGCCAATGGGGCGAGAGTGCTGGTGGGTCCTCCTTATAGTGTGTAGCAGTGACATCATCGTTCAATCCGACCTCGGTTCAGCGTGTCCAAGAGTTTAACTGAAGCTTAAGGTTAAGCTGCTTCTGCTATGTTCACTGAGGCTGATAACACAAATAAGGGTTACAAAAGGAATACTGGTGGGGGAGATTCTAGGATTTTAAGGTGGGGAGGCATAAAAGGGTCCATAACTCATACAGAAGGGTCAATCATGATATGTTTTGAATCAGTGAGTGACAGAGGAGGAGCCAATGGGGCGGCCAATCAGCTTTCAGCTGGTTCCAGCTCCCCAGTGACTCCACCCCTGTTGTACATCACTGAATACTGGTCTCTAAATATCCATCTACCCTAACTGCTTATCCAGTCTGGCGTCATGGTGAGCCTTGCATCTACCTAAGAAGCAGACCCGAGGCAGACACCAGTTCACCTAATTTTTATTTTTCGGACTGGAAAAAAAAAATGCTGAGCAAACGTTCCCACGTCCGGCATACAAATGTGGATGTGGAACTTCCAAGCCTCCAGCCCGGCTGCGTGTGGCTACACCGAGAACCACAAATCCACAGTCTCACCCCTTTATATGTCAAAGCCTAATTAAAACATTAATAGATAACGCCCTTGAACGCAGAGCGGAAACACTCACGGCTAGCGAGGGAATGAGCAAATCCAGCTGAATAGCATCTCCGAGCAGGAGTGTTGGGTACGTGACCTAATCCTGCTGACGCCGTCGCCGGCGGCTCGCTATGATACCGCTACCCCATGTCTATTTATGTAAGGACTCATCAGCAAAACACAAGCCGCCGTAATGACCGAACGCTTGGGAGGAATCGCAGGGTGCCTCAGAAGCAGCGTCTCCACTGGCCGGATGTTTAGGAGAGCGTCTCCCCGGTCCGATCCTGCGGTTTCAAAGCCCCCCTTGATCTGCATTCTTTTTCAAGCCGCATGACAGGGTGTTGGTGCCCTTTGAATGTCAAAGAAGGGCTGTGAAGACCGGGCTGCCCCTGCCTTCTCAAAGCCTTCCGCCCCAGCGTTTCGCTCTCTTTTCGCAACCCGGGAGCGGATCCTGTGGCCCCCGTCAGCCCGCGGATATGCGATACGCGGCCCACCTTTGGCTCTTCGGCCGCCGCCGAACCGAGCGTTTTGGGGGGACGGCGCAGCGTTCGCTGTGTATCCGTGATATTTCTGTCTTGTGAGGACGGTGTCTGAGGTCCCCGATTCCTTATTGCCACATAACTAAGCTAATGGAATTTCCAGTTGGTCTAGATGGGGGCTGAATGATATGAGACACCCACATTTAATGTATATGTGGGCAACAATATAAGATGATATATTATGTGTATTATGTACAAATACACGTCCTGTGATGGGATGTCAGCCATCCTGGGTTCTTCCCTGCCTTGTGCCCACCAACTTCTGGATCCCCTCAACCCTGAATATGACAGCTGGTTAGAGAAAATGGATGGATGGATGGATGGATGGATGGATGGATGGATGGACGTACTAATACAGTAAAGTGGTCCATCCAACCAGCCACAGTGCTCTACACTACAGCCTCCACATCTCTTGGGAGGGAGACCTCCAGTTACCTCCAGTGGGAAGAGGGACAGTCACTTATGTTGCATGTCTGCACACAGCAACAGCAGCCTCTCAAGATATTTACTCTCCACCCTGGAAACTGAACTGCCAGAAGGATGATTACTGATCTTCTCCCTTTTTTTACTTTGTGTTGTGTTGTACGACACAGCCATATGATTCATTTGAGAGGTGGCTTATTGGGAAGAAACGTGTTCGGCTACAAATTGGATAAAACGACTCTTACATAAAGAGAATTAGGGTTCATTAAACTGAAATGCTTTATTTTAGTGTTGCATATACAGTAACTACATGTAAAGATTATAATGTCATCTGTAGGGTAACACGGTAATTTCAAATTGATGTCATCATCCATCAACGATTTTCACTTTGGATGAAGATAATTAATTGATCTAATTCCAGAGACAAAGTAATACACAGTCTAAGGTCATAACTTAGTCATTATAAACATGTATTTCATCATTTTATCAGCACTATTAGCATATCGGAACTGATATATTATGAACATGGTAAGTTTATTGCAGATATGTAATTTTTTATATTCAAAATTAAAAAGAATACATTTATTTCGTGAGGTATGGTATCATGTTCAGCAAAAATTACAATACAATGCATGCAGACAGCATAAATGCCATTTTAGCAGAACAGAGAGCATAATAAATTATCTAGTGTCACTTCCAAGTAGTCTGAGATCATGAAACATTACTGCATTCCGACAGGAGGCCTTACAACAGCTACAGATAATTTTGTGCAGTTAACAAAGCTACATGGATTAATTGGTGAGCAGGAGTGGAGGTGTGTCTGTGAATATGCGGCAGTGCCCCAGCGCCACTGTGCTGTGTGTCTCCTGAGCCCATTTCCATTCAGCACTCGCTGGAAACAGAAGGACAAAAACAGCCAGGAATAAAGTCTCCATATACATCACACTGAAGTTCACATCAGTATACTTCTTAGCAGGAGGGACTACTGCAAGGGCCAAGTCTAGAGCTTTAATTGTAGCTGCTCAGTACTTTCGGGTATAAACCAGCTGGTATAAAAGTGAAATTAAATGACTGCTATATATGTAATAATAGCAAGTGAAGGTATAAAATATACAACCCATACTAGAGGTTATGTGTCATGCAAAATTTGTAGATGTTTTGTAGAGAGCTCTCGATACTATACATTTCCGTTTTAATTTATGTCGTTTACCTTTTGCTGTGTAAAACTGAGTGAATAATTGAAAAGAATTAATATTGGAAGTCTTAAAACCATCATACCTTCTTTACTGTCCATAAATTGCTGAATTAGCACCCCCTGTAAATGTGCCTTTTGACAGACTGTATTTCTGGTATCCCAGCAGTTATCACATGTGGCATGACTTACTTTAGCCCTGTAATGTTGGAACACAGGCTGAAACGTTACTGCAGACACTGCAAACTCCGAATGCACTCATTTCTACAGGGTTTCCATTCTAACAGAATGGGGCTGGTGCTTTAAGCAGCAAAACATCCACTCCACCCAGACCCTGCGTTCGTGTTTCGAGTCGGAGATGACCTTCCGTACGGATCAAACAGTAAACCCATGTTTGATCCAGTGCTGATGGAACTTCTGAATGCAAACTGCAATTGACCCCTAATGGTTATTTCAGAGGCAAAATTTAATCTGCGCTTCTGGAAACTCTGCTCCTGTTCTATATTTGAACTCCATAATTGACCAGTAATGAAATTTGCAAAGGGAGGCAGGGACGGTGAATCAGGCCCGTCACGAATTCCACGCATCAGCTAGGTGGCTTTCTATTTTTAATTTACCTTTCTCCATCCTGCACATTTTATCTCACAGTAAAACCAAATGATGTGTGTAGGACTGGGAGTTCTTAGAACAGCAGATTACATTATTGCCAATAGTCTTTGGCTCTGTAGATGTTTGGTTGTCCTGTCACTTTTGTTGAACTCCCAGAATGTTTGGATCGGAGTCACTCAGCCACGCTGAAAGGGATCTTATGTTTTTATATTTTTTAATCAGACAATATATGTACATTATAAATGTACAACTCTGGACATTATTAAGAGACCACTGCAAAATTTCCACTTTCACTCATTTCTCAATGCATGGGTACGCGTCTGAGTAAAATTGTTTTGCAAACTCTAGTCTCTTAATAATGCTCTTCCCTTCTTCTCATTAATGAGAGCCTTCTTCCTTGCTTTATGGGTCTTCGGTCCTGCTTCTAACAGCCTGTTATGAACTGTCCTAGCAGTGCACTTCACACCACTTAATGTTTCCCCTTTCATTTTGAAGGTCATTTGAGGTCATCCTCCGATTTATGAGGCACTGTTGGATAAATTGACGGTCATCTCTGCCATTAGAAAGTTACTTCTGCCCTCTACTTAGCTGGGTTTCTGGTTGTTCCCGGTGTCTCCTGCTTCACCTTGTTCTTGTGTACTGCCGTCTTAGAAACTTTGAGCCTGGAAGCAGCCTGCCACGCAGTGTACCCTTCTGCCAGCAAAAATCTAGAGAAGTCTCTTCATTTTTCCCAGTTGTATGATTTTTTTTTGTGCCTATAGCATATTTTGTATACATTTTGTGTTCTCGGTTATTTGTACTGTATTAAAAGTTAAAAAAATAAGGATTTAGTGACTAAACAGAGGGTGGAAACATACATCCCTGCAATTCACATGAGAACGTAAAGCATAAAAACAGAGAACACCAGCCCTCGGAAAATTAATCGCATGGTTTCATTCACCTACAAGGTGTTCCTCATTAAAAAAGATCTGTCCCATAGAAAATCGAGGCATTTGGATGTTCCAGCTGTGACAGGGGATAAAGAAGTTCTGGGTCTTTAAAAATCAAGCCAGACCTTGGGGCTTATCGAAGAGGGGCCAGGGAAGGGGGGGAAACCGGTGCCATTTGTGACCAGGTCATGGTTACTACCCTCACAAGAGCTGGTGTCCCGCGCAGCTGTCTAGGCGAAGTGTCACGAGCGTTTCCCGTGGAGCAGCTAACATCGTGTTCCTCTTCTTAAGGTCTTTGGCCGCGCCTTAGAATGCCGGAAGGTGCAACGCGATACGACATCCGCTTGTCTGTTTTTTTTTTCATTGGGAATGAAAGGACTTCAGTTTAAACTTTCAGCCTTGATGCGCAAAGAGCAGCTTTTATTTTCAGCTTTAGAGGCAAAATGCCAATACCCGATGACAGTCTGAATGTATTGCAGATATTAACTGGATTAAAGCACATTTGTTTCCTTGAAGTGGAAAGAGAAATGGCAGATTATTTAGTATGCTTGCAAAATTGTCAGTTTTTAGCTTGTGAAGATTTGCTGTGACATCCTGTATACGAGTGTTCTAATATAAATGATCATAACTTCTTAGATAGTAGATTCATCCCTCCACGAATTTCATAACAGCTTGACACACATAATACTTGTAATATAGGCTTCCGCACCGTAGTTATGTGCAATATGTCACGGGATAAATGTTAGCATTCAAATATTCTTTTAACGTCTATGCCAGGGGTGGCCAGTGTTATCCGCAAAGGGCCGGTGTGTGCACAGGTTTTTGGGATAACCTGTAGGTCATCTGTTCAAACCCAGGTGTGATCAGTCCTCTAGTTAGTGACCTAATTATGGATTTGCAGCGAAAACCCGCACGCACACACACCAGCCCTTTGCGGACGAGATTGGACACCCCCCGGTCTACGCCGACACATCTCCAAAATGTCACACTCAGGGTGACGCGTCAGCAGCATCACATGCCGTCGCATCTCGGCAAACCCCCCCCCTCCCCCACCCCCCATCAATGGCTGCACTTCCTGCATAAGTGAAAAGCAGCAGCAGGGTAACGTAAGACACAAACGTGTCATTTGTCCTTGGCTACATGGCGAGGCCCGTTCCCAAAAAGCTTGGGGTGCTTCTGCCTAATGGAAGCCAGATTCGAACACGGCGGCCTTGTGCTGTCTGCCTGAATTATATGGATGGAGGTAGGGAATGGGGAAGTGGGAAAGGTCAGCCACCAAATGTCTCCCTGTGTGAAGTGGAGAGTGGGACCCGGGAAGGCTTCACAACAGCCCTGCCGCATGCAGTGGGCAAAGTGTGAAACTGGGAGTCACTCGGGGTAAAAATGTCTGCTAAACGACTGTAACCGTGTATCCAAACCTTCTCTGCAAAAAAAAACAAAAGCTCCCTCATCACCCCAAAATATCTCTGGGCGCTATTCCTCCCACGCAGACGCACTAATGAGGCGGTACCATCAGGCAGGGTGGAAAACTGTGAAATAATCTACATTCAAATTGAGGTCCAAGTCTAGTGTACTGCTAGATGAAATCTGATCCGAATGTAATGGGCCTGCACTGTCTGCCTGCATTACTGGTGAAAGAAATGAAAAGATAACAAAGACATAAATCTTGGCGTTAAATTGTACGAACGCATTTCCAAACAGTACACCGTCTGCCCGGTGCAGTGCACAGCGGTGCCATTATCGGGCTAATGAAGTAATAAAACAAAACATCAAGCTTCAAATATCTTGTACTTGAACCTAGGCAAGGATTTGAAGGTTATATTATTTCAGCGTGAAATTAGGCACAAGTATTCTAAACCACTAAGTAAAATGAATATTAAAACGCTATTCCCCAGGGGCTATGGAATTCATAAAATCCAGAGATTTTATTATTATTATTATTATTATTATTATTATTATTTTTAATGCAATAACTCAGGCCAGTACCTGTGGAATATAATAATGGAACAAAAGCGTTGGCTCCATTTTTCTGAATCATAAACATTATTTAAATACTACATTTAAATAATATTTACTCCGGCGACTTGAAGGAACCTTGGCATGATGCTGAAGGACCTCCCGTCTCCCAGTGTCCTTATCGTCACGGTGATTCATGGAAGACACAAGTGGAAGGTTGGTGCAGCAAAACACGCACCACGCATGCAGCTGCGTGCGGGACGCGCGGGGACAGGCCGACGCCTCCTCGCGTAACCGGCGAAAAGCCGGCATTCTGACTCGTTTGGCTGGTGCGGGAGGGAGGATCCCAGGCATCCAGGTGCCAGGTCTAGGGCTGCCGCTGCCAAAGAGGATCAGAAAAATCCCATTAAATGAATTTGTGTGCGTCTCACTTAAACTAGCTGCACTTTAATGGCCGCGACATATTTTCCAGTAGCAAACATTGTTGGAACTTCAGAGGAAATGAGGAGCATTAACATTGAATGTTGACATTGGTTTAAAGTCTTTCTATTAAACTCCCTAGAGATATTACATTCCAAAAATTAAAAAAAAAAAATATATTATTGTAGAGTGCTGTTAGTCGTGGCCCTGAAGTACCTGCATATTTTTTTATTTTATTTTTTTACATTTTTTAATGAAAACAGCCAACATTTTCCTTGGGTAGGAGGAGACGTTAAGATTGTCTGGGCATCTGCTTTTGTCGCGTTAATCCTGTTTACATTCGAAGGAGCTGCTTTTCAGCGTCCGCATGTACCCTGCAGCTGTTGTCAGAGGAATGCAACAGTTTTGTAAATGAGAAGAAACATCCAACATCTCCTGAAAGGCACAAGCTGTGGCAGCTGGACGCAGTTTTGGCACAGATTTAATGTAAGTTGCATCTCATTTCATCAGTGACGACTCAGTCACCTTTAAAGTATTTAACACCTGCGGCAATAAAAAGGGACATTTATCTTTAGTGAACCTTGTCGCGAGTCCTTACCTAATCAGGGTACACTATCTCATCATATAAACTACCAGTAATGTGTAACAAGAACTGAAAACACTAATTATTATATTTGTTAAACAACAATAATCACAGTGTGTGAGTGTGTTTTATCTGCTGACCCCGACTATGGGTTTAACTTCTATGTAAAGAATCGAGCCACCAATGTTTTGAGCTGTGGTAGAAACTGGAGAAAGAAAGAATTCAGCTGCTGTTAAAACCATCATTTCTCATAATTTAAAAATGATCAGGCCACCCATCTCTTGGCTATCAAATTTATACAGCTCCACATGTTTAAGAATAACATAGATTTTGGGTGGGATCTTTGGGACTCTAAATTCCCTTCAGCAGCAATAAATAAAATGCAAACTCATGCCATCAATCTGATGATGCCAGATGAACACAGCTTAGAAGACTCCAATAAACCAATGCATCTGCACAACGTCTCTATCCAATTTCTAATTAATTTCCAGGTAATTATAAAATGGAGCTGACTATGTATAGATAAGGAGTTTTACTGAATGGTGAAGTGATTGCAGAAACACTCCGAGTGCTTTTTTTTTTGTTAAAGATCTGATGCAACCACTGACAAAATTTACTGTAGCTGACAAGGTTGCATTTGACATTTCATCACCCAGTTTTATTCCAGTGCATCTTAACATACCAGCAGGGCGGTGCTTCTCATAAAACTATAATTAACTCAAAAGAAAAGGTACGTAACTGAATAATCCCTTTATAGTGACATGAGTTATGAAGCTCTCGTAAATAACATGATATAGATGAGAACACATATGTGCATCGAAGCAGGACATTCTTGCTTATTTTCCACTGTAAACAAAATTAGTTTGACTCTACAAACTCTAGTTTGTCTTGCTGTTTTACACACAAGAATTACATTATTATTACATTATAATGTACTGGTTTAACTTCTCCAACTTACAAATATAGATATAGATCATCTTATGAACTGATAGATTTAAGAAAAGTATTTAGCATATATATGTGTGTGTGTGTGTGTGTGTGTGTGTGTGTGTGTTAATTGACAGATGGCTAATTACCTGTTTCATTTAACCTTTTCTTTTACTGCTATGCATCTTTTCAGTTTCGTTTTCATGATGAAAGTTTGTTTTTTAATGCCTATTCTCAGTTCAGTGAGGTCCCTTTGATTGGCCCAAACACTCTCCAATTAACTGTCCATGTTACACAGTGTAACAGTTTAAATGAGGATCAGTCAAATGAGTGATCGAGAGGACAGCGATCTAAGACACACACAACCCTTTCATATTTCGCTTTCACCCCCTTTTTTGAGCAACTTTGCCAGTGTTTTTATCCACTGGTTAATGATTTGTTTACGGTGGACGGTGAGATCAAACGCACTCACGGCTCAGAGAGCCCATGCTGCCTGCCGCCTTTCCACTGCCGCAGCCAGCTGGCGCTGGAGGGGACCGGTCATGGGGCATTCACCCATGATGTCTGCTGGTCCAGGATCCAGCTGATTTCCAGAACGGACCGCATTTGGAACACGTCCAAGGACGTCTGAAAATGCTGGGGTACTTTGTCTTTGATAACAATGCAATAAATACTCATTTGCGCTGTTAAGCCGACAGTACCGGAAGCACGTTATTTTGTTTTCGCAAGACATGCAGTCTTTTACAAGGGGATGGAAGACAACAAATGGTCCATTGATCTGCAGGCTTTTGCCATACTTGTTTGTTTAAAAGGCCGGGAGATTTCGTTTATTATAAGCAGCTCATAAACGTACAATTTATTTGTTTATAGGGTATTTAAAATTATATTTACTGAAGTGATATGGTGTAGGTGAACACTTTAAGGTTAAACCGGTAGGTTGCAGGCACTTAACTAGCTGAAGATGCTACCGGTTACAGTAAACCGGATAAAGGTTGGCTGCGTGTATGGGGCCAGAGGTAATGCGCGATAAGCTATGAGATGGGGGTGAGAAGTGGAACCAAGAGCAACATTAACAGCCATCGCGTGTTCGTTCGATCCAAACAATGTCTCTGTAACAAATCAAAGTAATGTGCTAGAAGGCCACTGGATTTCGTCCAGGACTGAAGTGGACCCTGTTTTCTGCCGCTGCCAAACACACAAGAGGACTTCGCTCATTGTTAACGCGCCTGGGGAATTTCAAATTACTCATGATTAAGGAGCATCGGGGGACGACTTGGAGATATATGCTCGTGGCTTCATATCTGATGAGAAACCATGTTAAGATCAGCACAACATCTCCCAGGCGGGAAGGGCTTTTAACATCGTGTTTCTGCGCGTGTTCTTTATCTGGATGTTACTGTTTGAGGGTGAATGGCTGTTTTTTTTTTCGCTTCAATGTCAGCTGTTTGTCTGGTTTCCCTTATGCATGGGAAAACACTGGAAATGGCTAAGTATGCGTTTTCATCCCAAAGTAATTTTAAACAAAAAGAGAGACGCCGTTAAAATCATTCCCTCAATTGACATATGTACTTCTAATCTGGTCTGTGACTAACTCACTGGAGTTCATGTAATTGGTTTGCAGCTGTAAACAGAGCACTCAAATCACAAAGAGACTCTCAGTTAGCATTTCAGGTGATAGCCTGCCTGTTGGAAACTTGAGCACAGCACTTCCTATGAATTGCTTAAAAATCAAGCTGTATAAATGAGTAAAAAGTAAACTAGGTAATTAATCCAGACAATGTTTGGTTTTAAGCACTTACTGTTAGTCGGTTTACGTAACAAAGTGCTGTTATTTCACTCCATCTGCTTTGAAATTCTGCCATTCGAGTGTGAAAGCTCAAAATAGCAGGTATAAATGATTTCCTGTTGCTTCTGGCAATGTTAATCTCATTTCCAGTGATCTGGAATTATATGTTTTACTCTGCAGGCTCCAGGGCCAAATGCAGGCATATCCTCAGTCTCCGTAGCTTGACTGCCGCAATCGAAAACCCAGCAAGTCTCTCCATTTGTTAACGTTAATGCCCCTTCATTGCTTAGCTCTTATCCAGACTGACCATCCTACACATTGATGCTGCTGGAGATTACACCGGAACACCTACGTCGGATTTTCCACAGCGAACATGGTCGTGGAGACTTGCATGTGCAGCATTTGGGTCAGAAGTTCACAGCCGTCATGTTAACTGTCTACTTTCATATTCCTCGTTTTTAACATGTTGCGGAGTGTTACCACTGCAAGCCTTTTTGGACAACAATGACAGCAAAGCAAGAGAATAATAATGCAACGCTTGCTCTGTATAGAAGGTTAAATGACAAGAACCCTAATAGATCAAAGGAGAAATGTGACAAGCCTCCACATACCTAGAACAGGGCCAGCCGGCTGCTTTATTTACTTACTTACTTGTCCTCTTTAGAGTTCAGAAGATTGATCGTGACCTTTGAGTGAAGCCTCAAGTTGAAATCAGTGTGTGAGATCTCAGGAGGCATGAAACCAGCTGTGAGAATCCTTCCTGAACAGCCCACCATCAAGACAAGGAACCATGCGAGGGCTTGTTTGTGTGTGTGTGTGTGTGTGTGTTTTTTCTTATTCGGACTATAGGACATTTTAAAAGCATCCCATAATACTTCGAGGTAAACTAGCCGACCTCAACGCCCTCCGATCTGTTTAGAGTCTCTGTTCCGCCTGACAGAATAAAAGGAACAGTGTTCTAAGTGACGCTCACTTTAAAATAAAAATGTAAAGATGACTTCACAGAGGTCCAACTGGGAAAGGGAGTCGGATATTTAAAAAAAAAAAAATATAAGCAGAAGGATAACAGGCTGTGAGGCCCTGCTGACCGTCCTCAGGCGTCGCCATTCTGGGGGAGACATCATTCCTTACGCACATTCCTGATTACTGTCAGCTGGGTGAAACAGGAAGGTTAATGGCAACACGCCCGGGGGCCAGGTGAGGCTTACACACCT
>JABFDZ020000043.1:5997265-6020826 GCA_019775955.2 Pollimyrus isidori
TCCCACTGTTTACCCGTTCGAGAGTCGGGGGGGGGGGGGGGGCTTCCCTGACAGGGCATCCCACACAAAGCAGAGGATTATCCCAGACAGGATTTCATTCCATCACACGGCACACATTCTATGGCCAGTTTAGTGAGACCAATTCACCTGCCTGCATGGTTTGGACTGCAGGATGAAACCCACAAAACACACTGAAAATACTCAAACTCCACGCCGGGGAAGGGACTCAAACGTCCTGGTGCAGAGGTTTGAGGCATCAGTCTTACCCACTGAGTGACCCACTAATTATTTTTAAAAAAAGAAAAAAAAATGTAATACTCACAACTTGATATTTAATATTTTATATATTTGGTCATCTAAAGTGTTCAGGATTACATCATTCCAAAGAAGAGAATATCCAAATATGGGAGCACCGTAGGGTGACACAGTGGTATACCAGCTAGCATCGTTACCTCACATCTCAAGGACTTTGGTTCGAGTCTCTACCCTGCCTCCGTGCACAGAATTTCCCTGTCCGCCCTGTTGTCATGCAGCTTCTTCCAGTTTTCCCAACACAGCCAAAAAGACACACTAAGCCTATTTGGAGAGATTCCAAACTGCATGAATGTTCGCTGTGACGGGTTGGTGCCCCGCCCTGGGTTATTCCCCACCTTGCCCCCCATAGCTTCCAGGATAGGGTCCAGACCCCCCACCCCCCACAACCTTGCATAGGACAAGCGGGTATAGAGGATGAAGGCAGAGAAGAGAAGATCTCATCCACTTTTCAGTGGCCATACCTTGTTTGTGAAGGAAGGGTTTACTCTTTATATTATACTAAGTAAACATTACCCTTCAAGAACATCATTTGACATGATTTTAACATTATTCAAGGACAGCGCAGCATTTCCTGAAAGGGAAATGACTCATTGCTTAGATTATTTATTTATGTACTAAGACCCATCAGTCCATGCAATTTCAGGAAAATATGATCAAATAAAGGTCCCGTTTCTGTTTAGACAGAACGAATGTGATGGTGAAAAATCACTTTGCTTGGCATAAAGAGTTAGAAAATAGTTCAAATAAACCTGCAAATTACCCATGCCGTGACTACAGAGAGGCTAAGTCTTAAAAAAAAAAAAACACCAAAATTAATTTCATTTAGGGTGATTAAAGCCCGTAAATATGCAAAATGCAAGCAGCACTAACTGTGAGGCGACGAGGGAAAAGAAACCCACAGTAAGTCATACAAATAAATTTGTACAACGTAACTCCTGTGGAACCTATATCCCTGTCTCCCTGTTTCAGGGCTTTGACGGCGAGCCTTTCAGAGGTATCCCTGCTGCCTGCGAGCCTCTGCTGTCTGAAGAAATCTCCTTCCAGGCCCGTTTGTGTAATGCCATTATTTCAGGCTGCATCAGCATCACTTTAAACGGCTTGTTAGCCGGAGAGAGCAGCTAAATCAGGAACACCAGTGACAGAGGGGGCCGGCGAGCGATACGGCTTTAAAATGTAAGACCGGCCTCAAAGAACCAAATCAGTTGATGGCACTAAAGACCTCCTCATTTTTGTGCCAAGCTGTGTTTTGTTCTCTTAATAATATTTATTAATCTGAGGCCATGTTGTTGTTTTTTTCAGAAATAGGCAAAGGCAATGACTCAGCCATTTCATTTAAGATTCTTAA
This sequence comes from Pollimyrus isidori, assembly GCA_019775955.2. Taxonomy (NCBI): domain Eukaryota; kingdom Metazoa; phylum Chordata; class Actinopteri; order Osteoglossiformes; family Mormyridae; genus Pollimyrus; species Pollimyrus isidori. The sequence continues at coordinate 5,998,926 of JABFDZ020000043.1, forward strand.
AAAGAATAATTTAAAGCTTACATTCTGTACTTGTGTGCCTTTTTATTGTATTGCTTTTTGAATTCAGAAGAAATCACTTGCACTAAACTCTCCGCTGTTATGTGTCCCTTGCTTCCATCAGACTACATTGCACGGAGTGTATAGAGGAAATGGGTTTTAAGTATTCATGCCTTATATTAAATACATTGCTGTGAGAGACTGCTCTACTTTGGCAGTTCAAAATTGCCAACCGTGAGCAATGTTAAGATTAAATTAGAAGGGTTTTTTTTTATTTTTTTTGAAAGTGGAATTAAAATTCGAAAGTTTCCATGGTGATGGCCCTCACTTTTGGGTGGCCCCACCCATCAAGGATGAAAGTAACTTGTATTTTTACACAGCAGCTACAGGCAAGGGGAGAATGATGACACACCGTCCCAAAGGGGCCAGAACTGGTGGATGCAGGGTGGAACTCATTATTGAGAAGGAGCAGATTTATATTCTTGTAAGGTGTCTGGGTTTATGTCGTTGGAGCTCAACATCTTCACGCCAACACATCCATGAACGTCGCGCTTTAGAAGGGCTCCACTTATTAAGTTATTTCTGATCATTATGATGATGGACACATTTGGAATTATTTTGTACAGGCGATTTGACTTTGAACAAGCCACACTCAGTCATCTACTTTCACTTTACATTGATAAAACACAGATCATAATTGAAATGGATATTATAGGTGCCCTTTAGAGATACAGCCTAGTTTTGAATCTCAAAATAGACCAATAATACATCCAGGCCTCATTAAAAAGGTGTCGACTGTATTTTTCAAGTCACCGTGTTCCTCTATGCTCATTCTGTGCTGTAAAATACCCACCAGAACCTGTAAATTCTTCTCGTGTTTCAAAGAACTGTAAAGATTCCTTATTTAATCCCATGATGGTCTGTGTGTGAAAAAGCAAGCGTAATTAAACTCACACAAATCTTAATATGATTTTTAAATGATATTGTCGCTTTAATAACCAATAATTTCAGCCTAACAAAAACCACTGAGTAAAAGGTACTACTTGAAGGGCAATTTGAAATTGGTTTGTTAATGGCTTAATGGTTTAATCTGGAGTAACTGGTTTCATAACAGGTGCATGAATAGCCTTTACAAGAACAAACGGTATCATTTCATACATAATGAAATTTATAAAATGAATAAAAATATGAAACCGCAATTTTTGGGAAAAAAAACAAATCTATTGGATAATATGCGGTATGATGCATTAAATGAAGTTAAATGGTAAAACATAACATTTTAATACATTAAAATAAAAATATAAACAACTGCAGATGATCTTCCCAAGCACAATAAGAAAACCGTAGCCCATATTGCTGTATTTGATCCTGTTTGTGATGGGGAATTCAATATTGATAAAATCAGTGAAAGAGTGGATTAAATCGTAATTCTTCTGCCTTCTAGTCCCCACCACTTCCTCCTCTTTAAGGAATAACTCTGTATATAACTCTGTATATAAGAAACTGTATATAAGCCTTGCAGAATCTCAGGAAGCACAAGCGCGGATATGATTGATTCAAGGTAATATTTAACCTTTATATTTTCATTGTTAATAATCATCATACACAAAAGGTTCTATTATATGGCTCACTTTACTGTAAGGAATATTACTGGTTTTGTGCAGCGTTGACAACTAACATTGGTTCACTGAACTTGCTACCTGACAACCCCTAACCCACTTCATATTTTTCTACTGGAACAGTCAGTTTCTTAAAAAATAGCAATTTCACACACAGCGTTTTATATGGGAAACAATAAACCACCAATTGACGTGTCACTGTGCTTTCGAAGACTGCAGTGGGACCTGGCGGCATGCATGTTAAGCAGCACAGAAAGCTGGAGTTTGATGTCTGAGAGAGAGAAGCAGATTGCTGATGGCGTGAATCGGGGCCTTCATCATCCTAAATCCAATTTATGTGCATTTAACACCTTTGTGTTTTCTTTTTTGCTTTTCTCTGGAATGAAATCGTACACCGGTGTTGTATTTCTTATTCAAAGGATCGACAAGGGCAGAGCGTAGAGTGAAAGGGGGGGGGGAAGTCAGCAGGCGACCGCGGAAAATTTGAAGGCTATCGGAGGTCTGTCGTGAGGATGGCAAACGTGGTGATATTTGCCTCCAAGGTTGTTGAGACCCGCGCTTGGGACCGGGCACATAGCCAAGCCCTGTTTAGGTGGGTAAGTATTCCCTCTAAGGGCCCAGGCTTGATCCTACAGCAGTGAGGTGCAGTGTCTGATTTGCGAAAAGCACAACCGATGGAGGGAGGACGTGACACGGAGGGACAGAGCACTACGGAGGGTAGTCATGTGCAGTGTGACACTTGATGCAAGACCTAATGCTGGATTTCAGACTGGTGATTCTGGTGAGCTTTTTCCTGCTGTAATAAGAGCTTTAATCTGGAGACAAAACCAACATGTTGAGTTGGCGGATAATGGAAATCCATATTACCTGTGGGAATGCGATCTCCGTACCTCTCACATATCCAAACAATGCATACATTATCAAATAATCTTATATTTGCCTATTTGCTATTCACTTCCGGTAGTTGAGAAATATATATATATGCAGTATACACATATGCAATGATGCAGTAAAGCTGCTGTATAAGAAATATTACCAAAATTCCTTGTTGGGGGCGGAGCTATGGCTGCTGTAATGGGAGCCCAGGCATGATTGGGTGAATCAGGTGACAAGTCACATGGTGTTGTTTGATTGAGGACAGTTGGCTTACTCAAAGGAACCTTTTAAAGTCTGTTGGTTGAGTGGCTCTAAAGCCTCATAAAATACATATGATCACCTGACAGGCCTTTACTGTTACAATTTAACACTGTAACAAAAACCACACGTATTTATATGAGGACAAATTAACAAACACTGAAATCTCGAAAAATTCATTGTTTGTCAGCTATATGTCCGTATAAATTAATCTATTAAATAAACATGAATACATATTAATGCTAATATTATTATATCCATAAAAACTTATTAAATATGTATAAATGATTATGAGGGACTGCAGGACCAACAAATAACAACCATAGTTCAATGGATTTCAATGACGTAGATTTTCTGAGGTACAGTAGTAGAAACATCAAGGCAAATCAGAAGAGTATGTACTAAACTGCATATCTTGCATCAAAATATGAACACATGTTAGATACAAGGAATTTAAAATGAAACACGGTTAGATCACAAAGAAGAGTACATGAGGAAAACAGATGGGTAAAGTTTGATTTTACTAATGTAATATAATTACCTTCAGCTCATAATTTATTATAATAATTTATCTTCATTTTGCATGTATTTTACATAAGTTTAGCCAACATTGTAGTACAGCACAGCAGCATCCAAGGATAAAACATGTGGTTACTTTGGAACTGTTTGAGAAATCAAATTTTGCCAAGAAAATATACTCAAGAAAAAAAGATAATGCAGAAAAATTAACTGAATCCTTTTTGTGGTTGTGATGGGAGAGTTTAGTATTTTCACCCGTGGTGAAACATGAGAAACATAATTTGTTGACATACTAGGACCTGAATGTGTCCACCATTTCTTCAGGAGGATATTAACACCGGGGCTCCGGCAAGAATTTCTCAACGGTGCTTTGCACGACCGTTTTGCTCATTAGCTTCTCAACATTACTCTGTGGTTTTTCAAGTACAACCAAGTTAATTAACTAAACCCAATGAGCCTAAGGAGATCTTGCTGGATCATCTGTGATACTGCTAGAGAGCCATAGATTTAATTAGAAAATTCACACTGTGTGGCTCATCCAGGCAATAAAAGACTGATGAATAGTTAGCAGAAGTTAGAGAATCAATTTGTTGTGACAGAAAACTCGCAAGATATCAAGGTGCTGAGCAAGCAGGTGGTTTTTTTTAGGGACCATGACAAACAGAAGCAGAATAGAGATGCTGAGACGTGGTTGGGGTCGTGTAAGTCAGGGAAGTCAGGCCTGCACAGGAGACTTTGGACAGGAGTGGAGAGAACATGGGAAGCAGGAGCAGACAGGAACATGGCAGGCAGGTTGGGTCAGGGCTACATGAGAGATTAGCATGAGCCACTCAGTATGTTGCCACATGGAAGTACAATACCTCGCACTGAGTGTGTGGCGGCCCAGGCTTTTAAAGGGGCTAACAGCAGGTATGGTTAATTCACTGAGCGAGCTGACATTGTCATGAGGGGGCCGGAACAGAACTTGGAGGCTAAGGAAGGCCATGGGGCTGGCCCTAGGGCTGGGGAATAGATTTGTCTGGGTGGTCATGGTGACAGGCAGAGACCAGGTCTGGGTGAAGGACATCCGTCTACAGCACCCAGGCCTGTTTCTCCGGGTCATAACCTCTCCAATCCGCTAGATGTTGTGGCTTCCCCTGCTGATGCCTGGAATTAAGGAGAGCACGGATGACATAGGCCTCATTGTCATCCAACAGCAAAGGTGCAGGTGGACCATCTGAGGAACACAGGGGATGTGCCGCCCCATACTGGATCGGCTTCAGCAGAGAAATGTGAAACAAGGGCGAAAGATGCGGGGGGCTGTGGGCAGAAGGTTAAAGGCCCCAACTGCTGGACTACACAGAATGGGCCAATGTAACTGGGTGCCTGTTCGCAACCTGGGAGGTGGAGGTTCCAAGTAGATATCCAAACTCACTGACTGGGTCGAAGAATAGGATCCAGGCAGCAATGATGGTTAGCCTGGTGTTTCTGCCTCCCAGGACCATTCATTCAAGAGCCACTGCCGGGACAGAACTGGTGTAGGTGTCCCAGCGTAACAAGGGTGACTGATATCCTAAAATACAGTTGAAAGGGGACAGGATACTGTCAGGCTGAGGATGTGAATACCACGCATACTCTACTCATGGTAGGTAGCGGGCCCAGTGAGCGGGAAGGTCTGCACACAGAAGCTGGAGGATCTTCGTCATTTCTTAGTTGTTCCTTGTCATCATGCCATTAGCCTGCAGATGGTAGCTGGAGGACAAATTGAATGAAACGCAGAAAACCTGTGGCAAACTGTGGCCTATCAGACACAATGTCTTCTGAAACTCCATAGAACCAAAACACCCAGGTCAGGAGGATCTTGGAAAGTTCCGACACATCTTCGAAAATCGGTCGACTACAGTATGTATCACAGTCTTTGCCTGGGTTGAAAGCAGTTCAAAAAGTTCAAGTAGGTTGTGATGAAGTCTAGACCTACTGTAAATGGGACCAAGGACTTTGAGGTATAGGAAGAGGCTGCAGGAGACCAACGGGTCTTCAGGTGTCTGCCTTGTGTTTAGCACAGACTTGGGAAGAGAGCATGAACACCTTCCCCTCCTTCCTCCAGTCGGGCCACCAGTATCGTTGGGCCAGAAGACACATGGTGCTGGAAACCCCTGGGTGTCCCGAGATGAGGGAGGCATGTATCCATTGTATGGTAGCCAGTCAAAGGGCACAAGGAACATGACCTTTCCACAAAGTTCTCTGCTGCTCCAGAGTTGAGCAAGGCTCTTACCACCCGCTGATGGAGATAACAGGGCTGGATGCAGCTCCATGGGTTATGGCTCGCAAGTGGGGAGAGCAGGCGAGTACTCAGCAGCTTAGGGGCAAGATTTAGGTCATTGGAGTCGTATGGAATTTGAGGGCAAAGTCGGTAGTGGTTCAAGTCTCCTTTTGGAGGTTCAGTAGACGATCCCGTAGACTTCATCCTATTGAGGGGATAATTGAATATGGCACTGAAAGCATGCCTAAAGCATCTGAAGAACTAAGCACGGGGCTCTTCTCGGTCCAGAGGGTAGTCACTCAATCGTGGGTTCTTCCCATCTACAAGGAGATGAAAAAGCATGCACGATCAGTGTTACTCAGGAACATTTCTTGATTGTGATTTATGTATTCCACACTGCATGAGGAATGCCCAGCACCGGTCTGGGTCACCACTATAGAACTCAGGCATGGCAATAGGAATCCCAGGAGATGAGCCTGCGATACCTTTTTGGAGCTGGCTGACTAAGGTGGTCAGCTGGTCAACCTGGCTAAGGGCATGTTGCAGCTTATCTCGGAAGTTCACCAGCCCCATCTTGTTCCTGGCAAGGTATTCTATCGTGACAGAAAACTTAGGAGATATCAAGGTTCTGAGCTGGCAGGTGTTTTTTTTTTAGGACCCGGGCAAATAGAAGCAGAATCGAGATTCTGACACTTGGTCGGGGTGGCAGAGCAGAAGGTTAGATAAGCTGGGGAAGTCGGTCCTACACTGGAGACGACGGATGGGGGTGGAGAGGAAACGGGGATCTGGGAGAAATAGATGCGGACCGGAACATGGCAGGCGGGTCGGGTCAGGGCTGTACAGGAGACGAGCAAGAACTGCTTAGTATGTTGCCACATGGATGAACAATACCTGGCACTGAGTGTGTGGTGGCCCAGGCTTTTAAAGGGGGCCAGTTCCAGGTGTATTCATTCATTGAGCAAGCTGGCATTCTCACGAGGGGGGCGTGGCGCCATTTTAATGATGAAAGTAATGGCTTTATTATTTTTTACAGATTTGCGATAATTGATTGCGAAACAACTAAACAGAAGAGATTGTATTTCTCTGACAAGCTTTCATCATTCTTATAATATATAGTTTTTTTCCCCAGTAATAAGGAGACAGAAAAAGAGGAACACTCCCCAAACGTCATCCCTGCACATACTGGAGGATGCTGGGCACCCAATGGAGTTCTAACAGCTGGAGAGATACAAGGCTTCGTTCCATGCAGGAAGATGTACATAAACATAGCAGCATGCTGAGATCAGGCCCAAAGGATATATGCACTTGCCAGAAGTGGGTTAAAGGCACCCTTTGATTCCAGTTCCTGAAATGCGCGCACACTTATCAGAGATTAAAGTCAAAGTACAGGGAAAGTTACATTAAAAATATATTGTCATTGTTAATTTATGTCAAAGGCAAATTATGTTCTTGGGATGTCAATGAATGTATCTTTGTCGTAGATTTGTAAAGATATAATATAATATAATATAATATAATATAATTACTGGTATGTATTTATGATGGATTTATGTAATAAAAAGTACTTTTTTAGCCATTTTGAAATAGCTCTTTTGAGTATGCAGGTATGACCTTAAAATAATTTGGCTTGCAACTTCCTGTCTGCCATGTTTCCATGGTAACTGCTCTCCAGAGCAGAAGACAGATGATGTACAACATAGTCTATAGAACACTAGTCTGAGCACTGGGGGCTTTTAGAGCCGTCAGGGCAGACCACATACTTCCCAGATTTTAGAAACCTAGTTTTATGTTCCTTTAGCAGATTCTTAAACCACAGTTGCGGTCCATAAAAAAGCACTTTAACTTCTGTGCATGAAATCTTCTGCTTCTCCTTGTCTGGTTACCTCTGAATAAATTTGCCTGTGATGCTGTATAGGTGTATTATCTACTATTAAGTTTGCTGGTCTTGAATATTAATTAGTGTACGTTACATTATAATTAACATTGATATTAATAATAATAGATTTTATTGGTAACGCACTTTACATTTAAAATAAATCTGAAATTAAAGTATTACAATTGTTACATTGTTAACAAATTGTAATAGAATACATTGATGTAACTCACCTAAATTTATTTATGTATGTGTGAAATCAGAGATAATAAATTACCTGATCCCACAAAATAATGGAGCATTATAAACATCTTAAAAATAAATAAAATAAAATATACTTTAATACATCATTGAGAATAATGCAGACATCTGTTACATACCTCAGATACTAAATTGAATGATTTCTGTAAAAAAAATAAAATAAAATAATCTATGATTGTATTTTAGGTAGTATTGTAGGATGCCAGTGATCTAATCCTGCTTTTTAGCGTCTATACCCAGCTGGGTTGTACGCATAGATAACGGATGCAAAAAATAAAATTTTATACATTATAATATAAATGTATTTTCTTAGTATCTTTGGAATTATCACTACATTTTCTTTGCCATGAATTGTCATGTAAAAAGATAAGAGATGACAATGAGAAACCATTTTGCATTATAATGACTCTATCAATATCTTTCTGGCCAAGAGTAACGTGAAGGTAAACAGAGGGAATTGAACTGAATGAAGATCACTGTACACATAATACTTCTATTTTTATCGTTCATGGTATTGCATTGTAGTGAACGACATTAGAACACATATGCTTTGGCTGCTAATGGAAAGAAATGCCTTCTGCGAGCTCTAATAATACTTTTATCTCACTTTGCATTTTAATTCAAAATACCATTTGTGCCATCAAAACATCCATTTACTGTGTTTTTTTTTAATTGTACCAGTGATGTCTGCATGCTACTGAATAATACCAGCATGGACTTCATTATAAACATTTCTGGACATTATTGCCTAAAAAGTAGTGATTTATAATGATTAAGCTAAATATTTAATTTTGCAGCATTTTTCAATCAGTCCTCAGATAATCATCCTGAGACAAATGGGCTCCATATTTAATCAAAAGGCAAAATCAAATTAGCTATAATTAACATGTTATTTGAAAAATAAGTGTCAACCTCCAGGAATTTAAAATGGCAGTAGGGTCACGCAAGACTCTAATTGAATATGCGTGGGTAAGTGTGTTTCAGGTCCATTATTAGTTATCTTTATACTGAGCTTCTCTGGGTATGTGGTGAATTAAACATTACCTTGGGAGCCCAGTCCCCAAAGGTTTTAGATACAAAGGTTTCCTCATAATGTGCTTGTATTCTATGTTTCCATCTGAAGGGGAAAAAAGTTATATATATATATATATATGTGTGTGTGTGTGTGTGTGTGTGTGTGTGTGCAAAGCACGGGTACATGGATGGCACAGTAATAATGATAATTATTATTATTATTCATTTATGAGCATTTGCTCCATTTGGTTTCTAGTGACTTTTTAATCATGAATCGTTAGAAACCTGAAGAAAAGGAAAAGACGGAATATTTCATTTATATATACACTGCGTAATGTCAGGGCACAAAGAGACTGAGAAAAGACATGTTTCCACATAGTTTGAGCTGTTATAAGGTTCTCTGACTTTTTTATTGCATAAGGAAACGATTGTAAAAACAGGATGACAGCAAGTAACAACAAGACTCACTATTCTCCCCAGCACTTGTTAGTTCAGCTGTCAGTGCCTTGCCAGTATGAATTCACTTTCTTGACCTGATGGAGTCAGGTTCAGATTAAAACCAATGATAGCAACAGTGATTAACTCCAGAAAAAGATTATTTGCCTTCTTAAGTCTTAAGAATTAGTAAAATAATAATATATATATTTTTTTAAGGCGCTCATGCATGCTTTAACAATGATTTTTCATTCTTTTTCTTTTTTTTTACCACAAATGCTGCGGTGTAGTTTTCCTATGGTGGTTCTGTGAACACAGGCTGATGCTACACAGAGGCATTAATATATATATATATATATATATATCCTGCCCCTTAGGATGCATTCTTTAGCTGAAGGAGGCTACCAAGCAGTATATCTAGCTGCTATCTGACATCTGTGTTCCGTGTCGTGAGTAAAATGCTAAGGCTACAGAAAGCGATCGCTAAGCTACTGATGAATGAATTAACCTACCGGGCAAAATCTGTGCGGTAAATCAATTCTAATATGGAGGGAAACGAACGATTAAGGGAACGACTCTAACTCGCCATGTTCAGCCACCACTTTGAAGGCAAGGGAATTAGCATGTGTGGCTTTTTGGAACGTTTCATTAGTCCATTAAGATAAGATTGGGAGCTGCCCTCACTGAAAGGTAAAAGGCTGGATTATCTATACATTTTCCATGCTGTTTGGTAGCCCCTGGGTGACAGTGAGGGCTGAGCTAATTCCCAGGACGAGCAGGGCATCTTAGATGGGATCCCGCACCGTGGCCCGGACACTAACCCCAACCCGATATCATACGCTATGGAGACACAGTCCAGCTATACAAACACGACGGTCACCCGGACTCCAGAAACACCTGCTCCCAGAAACCCACCGAGTCTCTAAAAGGACTCTGCATTTTGCTAAGAACAAGCCATAGGACGTCATCCAATAATGTACCTCTAAGGAGGAGTCAAGGGGCAAGCAGGCTGGTGGGGGGCAGGAATGGCAAAGAATTTTGGTCGCATGTTTTGGTTGGTCTGGTTTGGCGGCCCGATAAGAAATGTCTTCATGGGGCCCAAAATCTATGCCGCTGTCCCGCCTGTCTGCACCTTCAATAAAAATTACAGTCACTGTATACTTTATTCATGTAAGCAAAACTCTACCATCGGCTTCTCAGAATTCTGTCAAATCACCAAAAACATACTGTTGAAAAAGGTCCATAAAAAATACCCAATTTCAAATTTAGCTAATTTGTCTATTTTTCACAACACCTGCAGGGTATTACTTCACGACATTAAAACGCTGGCATGGACATTGCATCAGAATCTCTGGCAGCCGGGACAGTCTATGAAAAGACACCTCCTCACTCAGCCCTGGAGTCTTTACCAACAGGCAGAAGCTCAGCTTGGAGAGTCTTCAGCGAGGAAAGCGCTTAAGCGGCGGGCAGCAGGGTGACACTCGGGGACGACACTCAGCTGGTGGCTCTTTTCACAGTGACGTTCCTCCGAATGGTGTGACCGGGGCTGAAGGCCCAGACACCCTGCTAATGACTCCTGTTCCGCCGGCATGACCCAAGCCACCGTACGTCAATAGGAGAGAAGCTGCGCTGTGCCACTCTGTGATTCCCTTTGGGGGGATGGTGCTGGGCGGGGGGAGGTGAGGTCGCCATTTCAGTCTACTGCCCTGCCAGAAGCACCTGCCTTCTAAGAAAATAATTACCCGGAGCCAGTGCTCATAGCGCATCAGGTAATATTTACCTAACATTCGCTGTCTGTCGCAGAAAGTTCCCCTCGTAATAACACGCGTTTTCATTTATTCATTTACAGGATTTGTTTGCTTTGACAGAAACACGCATTGCAGATGAATATTTTTCACTATGAATTCAGTATGTCCGTCGATTTCCTGCACGCGCTTATCCTATGCGGGGGCACCGGAGGTCCGGAGCTTATTCTAGAAGCCCAAGCATTCAAGGAAGGAAGATCCCAGGACAGGATGCCAACCTTCCACTGGGCATCACACTATTTATGCATGCATACTGGAAACTCCAGAATCTCCAGTTCACCGCAGCACGCTTTTGGACTGTGGGGGGGGGGAAACTTCAGAACCCAGAGGAGACCCAACAACGACACAGAGAGAAGATGCAACCGCCATGCACATGGAGCTACGACGGAGACTCGAACCTCCATTCTAGAGATGCGTGGCGACATTCCTAACCATGTCAGCACTGTGTCCCCCAACTTCTGTTTGTCCTAGTGATAATTAGGTGGAGAGTTGCCCATCTGTAGTTATTGCTGACATTATTAAATTTATAAAACTAGCTTTGTGCCGTTTTTTTTCCTTTTTTTTTATATATATATATCATATAAATAAAGATTCCCTCAAGCCCATTGTGAAACCCATATATCTAAGACTTTCTCCAAATACCGACACTGTGGAAGCGTCTTCCCATATTTGACTCCACTCCCATTTAGGAACTTGCAGATAATGTGTATAATCAGCAAGTCGATTTCAATCCCTCAGGAGGAATGAATTAACTTATTTTCTCTCCGGACATGAGCCGTGAATCCGAACAGAGTTTGGCTGCCAATATGGGGGATCCAGATAAGATATTTGTGACCAAAATCTTGCAAAAGGTTCAGATTCTGTTGTTCACATAAAAAAAAAAAATGTTAAGTGAAGTGTAATCTGCAGCAAGATCCACATTTTCTGCCAAGAGATTTGTTTTGTTTTACCAGTGTGTGCCATTATCATTTTTTCAAAGGTAAAATCTATCTAAGATCTATATAATGGAGATTAAGTTCTGGTACAAAGCCAAAGAGAGAAAAGGGCCAGTTTTCATTTTTTAAATGAAAAAAAAGCATGCTGTATTTCCAAGTTCATGCTGTATTTCCAAGTTTAATTACATGAATTTAAAGTCAAACATCTATTGTGGGTGGATTTCCAAAAAGACAAGCAGAGAATTGGTCAGGGTTAAGGAGGGTTTTATTTCTGCTCAACCGGGATACTTTTTTTTTGGTAATATGATTTATTAAGTCTGGCATACAGATGTACAAGGTTGCATGACGTTTACCCTGCCTTTCGGGGGCCCTGAATGATCAAACATGATTGAAAGTTTTGCCGACAGCAACTACAGGCATGTTGAATTCAACACCATTCACTGCCAAAACAGGGACGATGAATGTATTTTCTAAGCACTGTTTTGACAAGGTACCTGAGCAACACAAGTGGTTTTCCAGGCAGACGTACGACGAGGTCACACTGTGCACCAGATACACTGCTCATAGCTTCCTCCAAAGACCCCAGGTACAATGCTAGCTAAACTATTTCTGTTAAATACGACTCAGATAGCGATCAGAACAAATAATGGGGCAACATTCTGATATGCCAGACAACAGAGAGACTGCACTCCCGGGATAATCAAGTTTGACAATAGCTGTCAAGAATATGAATAATAATAATATCCAGTTTCATCTGCAGGATATGTGAAGTCGTTATTCTTTCTTAGAGCCTGATTTGCAAAGGAAAATCAATGATGCATTAAGTGAAATGTGAACGCAGATGAAATAGGTGAGAGAAACGAGAAAAAAATGGTAGGTGCCCTTTTTAAAGATCTTTCTGTCACTATATCTGCCAAGACACACCGAGGCAAATAAGATAATCTCGATAGGGCCCTTGCGTAGAGACGAAGCGGATTAGCTTGTGTATTTACGCTCAGTCATTGACTGTGGTTGTAAAGGTATCCATTGCGGGGTGGTCAGTTTCTCCTGAGGCCCAGTTCCTGGAGAGCAGATTTCGGCGTGCGCGTGTTTCTGCTGGTGTTGTGCGAGGTCCAAGGTGGTTCCCCAAGCCTCTGAGTCCGGCAGGGACTCGGCCGTGTCTCATTAACTGTAATCCTCCTCGTACTGTTCCTTCCTTCAGACCTTTACCGCTGCTGGGTTCGGAAAAGCACACGGGCTAGCATTTATAGAGCTTGCCAGGCACATTGTGAATGGTGACCACTTAGTGCAGCCCCCACAGAGACCAAGACAGTCTTTTCAGCAAGCCTGAGGTGTTAGGGTAAGCCAGCTACAGAGAATATGCGCCCCCAAAGAGATCGTGATGGGGCAGAGGGGCTCCGAGGCCCTTACATCCACAAGAAGAATTACTTCGGGCTCTTTCTTGCTGCACAGAGCACGGGGCCCATGCCAGGTTTCCCACCCACTGAGAATGAGTGGCTCGCTCCGCTGGACGGTTGAACCCATTGCTTGACTACCTGGCATTTAGTGAAGCGTGGCTTACTCTGCAGAATGAAGCACCACCCAGAAATGGCTATCAAATGCATGAAATAGCTGGTGCATCATTCACAAATTCTCCAAACATGGCTCCAGGGGCAGATTCAGAACACGTTTCCAAGGCATTTATTAGTACACAGAGTATAGAATAGAAGCCATTCTTCTGGATATGCGTGTCGTCCACATGGGATTAGTTTGTTGTTTTTATTGATTTAATACAACCAGTTTTCTTAAAGGGATAGTGTAATTTATTGTTTTGTCTGTAGCGTGCTTTCCTGGTGGTGTAGTCCTACAGTGTATCACCAGTAGTATTTTTTCATATCCAGAAAGTATTGAGAAAAATTGCGTAGTTAATTGGATTAATTAATTGATCGATCAATTGATTGATTGTTTAGTTAAGTAGCTGCACTTTTTCGTATAGTATTTTTTGCCTTGATTTTATGTGATGTGGTGTGTGTTTGTGCAGGGTGGGGTATTACAGTTAAGCTTATCGTGTGACGGTGTCAAAGGGCCTGCTCTTTAGCAATTTTGACACAGGGATATCCATAAGCACAGAAGGAAGGCGCACAGTCAGTTTCCTTGGGGAGATCATGGGTACACATCTGCACACTCTGATACCCACAATGCATCTAAAGATTGCTACCAGGTTGTATGTCTCTGAAACAGACGTGGTGAATGCCTTTCCCCGTTCCTTGAAGTGATTATGGTTTTAAGTCGTTTCTTTTTGGAGAATGAGCTTTCCCTGTCGGGCTGATATTGTTCTGGGTGGCAGAAGATGTAAGCCCACGGTCGAGAAGGCTTGAGCAGAGGATGAGATATGTGTAGCAGTGCAGGGTGAAAGAGGAAAAAGACTATAGAATTGCTTGCACTGGTGTGTATGGCCTGTAATGTGATGTAGCGGATAGCAGTTACAATTGGATGTGACACACGAGCCTGATTTGACAGGTAAATTATACTGCTATGTGTAAGAATTACTTTTAGAAAAAGCGGACATTGAGTAAATATGAATATCTATAGCAGTAGAGAGAAAGTGCCCTTAGCTGAATGTTAAATTGCTATGCAATTAATGGTTGTGAAGACAGAAAATCACATGCTTCTTAAACAGAAACACTGGCTGCCATAGAGAATATAAGTGGGAAAGCAATGTTATTGCAAAAGAATTTGTTCCAGAAAACTGACCCTAGTCTACACAAGGTAGGACAAGCCCACTGATCAGGTGCATGATCATGTGTCCATGACAGAGCACATACCTACTCAGTCATACACACGATTATACACCAAGGGAAACCTATAGATGCTAATGTGGGCTGGAAAATATGGGTAAATATTCTATCATGATTTTACATATAAGGTCATTATCAGTTATATAATTCAAGTGATTATTTCTTTACTTCAAGGCCTAATGTTTTGCCTAAAATTATTAGAATTGTCTTTAAAGAGATTCAGAACATTAAAAACAACAGGTGACAAATTGAATGGACTGCAAACTGCAATCTAATTTTAATTAAAAAATCATACATATCGTGCAGCATTGAGGTTTATGACTGGTGCAACAGCAAGAACACATCACTGTAAGCTCTATGAGAGGGTGGAGTGGAATTCATGACATCCTGAGAGGAAAATGCATTCCCTGGTTTTTATTGCAATGGCTTTAATGGGCAAATTCCCTGGGCACATATGTAGTGTGCTAACATTGCACACTGATACATGCAGAACCTCTTCATCAGTTAAACTCCTCCCTCAGCCTCCCACCACACGCACAGAACTGAGGAAATCTGCCTTTTGTTCTTAGAAAATATATTGAATCTAAACTCCTTGCCGTATGATTTATTTGTTATTGTGGAGTCCCGATTTGGTGACATGATGACGGTAAGGCTCGTCGCCGGGCTTTTCGCCTGCTCATTTAAGAGACTGCGTCTGACGTTGCAGGTTCTCCACCTTCCGATCATAGAACATCAGATGACGTATCCCCTTCCTATTTCTGAACATGGACACCCTGCTGGTGTTCTACTGCATGCCCGTCTACCTGCACTTTTATTTGGGACCGACTTTCGCCGACGTTCCCAATACCCAGCGCCACCCTGCTATGTCGGACCTTAACCTGCCAAAGTGCTCCCATGCCATCGATGTCAGAGAGATGTCAAGTGGAGACATCCGATTGGCTGGTCCCATCTTCGCTTTCTGCTTGTACCCACCTCCTCTATCTAATTGGTTATCTCTCTGTACCAATCATTTTTATTTCTGCCCTCAGAGCACTTTTGTGTAAGTAAAAGTCCCATGAGCTGCAGAGTCACCCAAAAATGGGCTACTTTACAAAGCAGTGAAATGCCATCAGGTTGCAGGCTGGTGACGAATGAGAAGATTGACTGAAAACATTGTTTGCCAGTTAAAATTATGATCATCTTTCACGCCCACTTAGGTAATATTATATCACAGCAAACCTGATTTATTGGATCCCATGCAGGCTGGAATGTCACATTGACTTTTCATACTTCACGTAGAAAGTCAGCCAGCGTTTGTATGGGTTTTCGGACTACATGTGAGAATGTATTCCTTTCACGATGGCAGGAGCGGCACTGTAAGGCAGGATGTGCTCCGCGTCCTGCACTGTGCTGAGCTTCAGATAAACATAATGCTTGACATTTAGGCCAGGAGCGACTGATTTGGCCCTGTCTGAATGCAGATGCCTAATATGACAAGTGTTTTTTTTTTTTGTCATTTTTTTATCTTTCAGCTGAATTGTTCCACACTCCATGTTTATTCTTAGCAGTGCATTCCCTCTCTTCATTCCTCCATCAAAAGTACTTCTGTCTCTTGTTCTGTGTGTCACCGACAGATCTCCTGCGTTATATTTTACTGAATTGTATTACATTCTTGTGTGGATCAATTGTAACAAGTGTCATGCAAACCTAATATTACCAAATATTATTGTGATGAAATTTGGCACAAGGTCTCAGAGCAAACATCTCAAGGGTTGCTGAGTTATTTTTTTACTTCTCTGGGCCAGGAACTGGTTATTGTTCATCAAGAGCACTGGTTATTGTTTTTTCTTTTCTTTTTTTGTTTTCCTTCCTCCAGTTCTTAATAACATTTATAGCAATGTAATATATTATTTATAATAATATTCTCTGCCAGAATTGGGGTGGGACAAAGTCTGAGGACAAGTCCATTAATCACCTGTTAATTGACAGTTAATTGGTTCATTACCATTTGCCTGTGACTATACAGAGTGGCGACCAAATTGAATACAAAAGGCTTTCGGTGGTTGTTAACGATAAAGCATTTCTGGACTTTTCCCCCTCGTCGTGGTAGATTTCCATTGTGTCCTTTTAACCCCCGCGTCGTGTGGTTCTGTCACCTGTCCTTATGGAAGTGACCGTTCCCAATCTCTTTTTCAGGTTGCATGGATTTACTTAGAATACCTATGGAACTGCTGCTCTGCCGATTCACCCATCGTCCATTCTAAACATCCTGTCATTCATTAGATGTACATTGTTATTCTGTGTCAATGCATGCATGCGCACTGAGAATGGTTGGTGCGGCAAGAAAGCCCGACCAGTTAGTTACCGAGAACCCAGCACGATTGTACGATACGAACCACTAAATCCCACGATCTCACAGCTGCTCTAGCTTCAGATTAATTCACTTAATATTCATTATACATGTATTGTTAAGCTCTAATTTTTTAACTATTTTGCCTCCATATAAATCAAGGGATCTATGCTTTCGGGCTGTCATATTTACGAATATTCAGCTTTTCTTTTCCCATTTGGAGTTGTGTGTTTCTCTAACGGCGCTAATGCTTCGCGATCGTCACGGAAATCACCTGCGTTACATCAATTGCCACAACTGGTCAGCATTGTATCGGGAGTTTTATGTATCGCGATTAGACTAGTCAACACTGCTACAGAGTGACTGCGTAAAATTTCCCCATCTTCAGCTAAAGAGACGTTGGCTGCTTAAATCAGCATCGCTTTATTTTAAGAACTATTAGCGAGATATCCAGCCAGCCATTGATTTCCCAGGACCACTTATCTAGAGCAGGGTTGCAGTGAGCCTGGAGCTTTTCCCAGGATGCACTGGACAGTAGGCAGGGAATACCTTGGATGGGATGGCAAAATCTACCGAGAGGGACCAATCGGTGTGGTTGCCGGACACCTCGTGACATTTATTTCTGGCTGGTTTATTCACATGCCACACACTTACTCACTATGGACAGTTTAAAGACAACAATTTACCCAAACCGTATGCCTCCAGAGTGTGGGAGGAAACTGGAGAATGTAGCGTGAAAACATAAAACCTCTACCCACACAGACCCAGGGGCAGAAATCAGACCCAGACTCTGTAGGTGTGAAGCCACAATGCTACCCTGTTAGTAAAATATAAAACATGCAATTAGTTTTATTCAGGAATGTGTATATACCATACTTTGTTTTCTTTAAAGACTCCTTTCAACTGGAATTAGAATCAATGCAGCTAAACCTCGGCATGACCTGCTGAGTATTACTTGCTGACCAGACACTCTTAATTTCTTTTTCTAACAACAGGTCTATAGTTTCTACCTTGTATAATGTTAGCATGCCCGGGGGGGGGGGTCGCCAGCCACTGTTTTTAGACCCCCGGGGCTCTCTTCTTCTTTACCTTCCACTGCTTCCCTGGAATGTCTCCACACTGGCTTTTAATATGGTATAACATTGTCTGCTGCTATGTCTGTGAAGCTGTTCGGGCTTGCTTTGTGAAAAAGGAAAATAATCTGTGTGCTAGCAAGAGCCAGTGGGATAGTGGGGTTATACGGCTTTGCAGAAACGTCCCAAGGACCAGCTAGTCGCCACGGAAATGTTTGTAGCAATTATGAATAAATTACTGTGCAGGTGCGTAGAATATCCTCTACAACAGCACTCAATAACACTACGGCTGATGGTCACAAATGAAATTTCATTAGCTCCTATCTCTTACCTGTTTTTATCTGCACTTATCGTGTTTGTTTTGCCATATCTTGTTCCAAATCCTAAAACAACATATCGACAGACTTAGCCTTTTCATTGCACTAGTAACATAATCTTCCAAGATGTTTGTTTCAGTGCAGAAGAAGATATCTTACCAAATGTATATTGTGAACATTTTTTAGTCTATCACTAGTTACTAGCTCCTTAGCTAACTCACACCGGCCAACTTGCATATTTTGCAATACTTAACCAAAAACAGGCTAGAAAAGATTAGCGTCCCTGTAAAATCCTATAATATTACACAATGCGATGTGAACCAGCTACATAAATGTTAGCAAGAACTTTACTTAGGAGTAAATATGTCAGAATGAACTTTTTAGAAATGATTTTGTTTAAATACTTTTTTTAAGGTGGTCTGCTTTTTTATTTCCTTTTTTTATGACGCTTTAGATTTTTTACCCATGGATGACATAAATAAAAGAGGCACTTAAGGCCAATCGAAATCCAGTGTGAAACAGTCCTGTTAGCTTCAATGTTTTGGTTGAGAAGTGTCTCTTGTCTTCACTGTGACAGTTTGTAGGCATCTATGCATGCTGCAGTGGCTGGTGCTGCCTACCTTTCACATCACTCTGACTGAATATATGGTAATCTTAGGGTTATTCAGTTCAACATATTTTATTACAGTATATTTTTCAGGTCATGCCTGATTTGTACGTTTCCATGGTATTCTATGCCTGAGACGCTGTGAATGCTCATATGCTTTTTTGCTAAAGATTTTAAATTGTTTATGACGCTGAAAATAGCTTCAGCAAGGCCACGTATGTCACACACTTGATGGATGGGATAAAAATGGCACAATTGATCTAGTGCGGAACAGCTACAGAGATAAGAAAAATCTATCGCATCCTCTATATCTGGAATGCGTTTGAAGATATATCCATGGACACTGCGATTATCTCATTGTAGGTGGGAAAAAAAACTAAATCATATAGATATGGTACACCAATCTCCGAGAAACTCTGACATTTCCAATGCAAGTCATCAATAAACTTGGTTGCCCAATAACTGACAAAACAAGGCAATCTTTGCAGCTCAAGGTTATAAATCAATGGTGGTAATGCTGCCTGTAACACTGTTATTAGCCTGAAATTGAGGGTGCGGTAGATACATTGTCATCTAGATGATAGAGATATTAAGGTAATCATTGCCATCCCTCAATGTAAAGTTCACTGCTAGCTTCAGTTAGATCAGTGTTTCCCAATTCAATTCTAGGGGATGTGTATACAGTCCACATTTTTGCTCCCTTCTATTGGGAGCTGGGAGGGAGCAAAAATGTGAACTGTCTGGCAGGGAGTTGGGAAGGAGCAAAAACATAAACCGACTGTGGGTTCCCAAGACAGGGGTTGTGAAACACTGAGGTAAATGATTAAAATCCATTGTAATAAACTCATTATAGTAGTGACGTGAGCTCTTCAGCTTCTTTAATTGTGAGATGCACTTATTGGTATAGATACTTTGCAAGTCTTGTTTTCTAGAATTTGAGGAATGATCATCAGAATAGCTGGGTCACCTTTGACAATAACAGGGTCAAGACCTTCATCAGAACCCTAACAGTACCTATACCCAGAACAGGAACTATTAAATTATATAACATCATTCCATTATAGCTTGGAATACTTTGTCACGAGGGTGTATCTGTTTCACTTTTTTTTTTTGCAACATAATTATTTTAAAACAAATGAAAATGTTCACTTGTAAGTCATTTGAAATCTTGGCTTATTTTCCGTTGTCGCTCTTATTTGCTAATTTACAGCTACACTGACTCTGTGCTCATTTCTCCTTGTTCCCCTTCCTTAAGACATTTTGTAATGCAAAAATGTGTCTGCGCTGGATGTTGTTAGTTTAATGAAAGGACAAAATTTGCGAAGACGTTATTGTCGGTAATTATCAGAGGCTGCGGCAAAATAAGCTGTCTGTCGCATATTTAAAGTAAAAGAGAAATTAGGGAAGGAATTTCCATTTGTAGCTATCAACTGGAGTGTGGTTAACACCATAGGTCATGGCTAATTGTGGTTTAATGAACAAGTGCTAGTGGTATGCTATTGAGGGCACTTGGAACTAACCCACTCATTATAAGCAAAATAGAGTTATTTAACATAACAGCGTGGAAACCATCATGCTGGAATAACGTTGGCAATTTGCACACTGTAAGGCCTTTTTTTAACTTCAGTCCGGCCTTCATGGACGCCAGTAAGTAGGTCACACCTTCAGGATGACAAAGTAGGGCCAGTGTTTCAGTATAGAGTCTCCACAACCTGATTCGGAAACTGCTTGTCCTTGCTTGAGCAATAGCATGTGGTTAATCAGTAACTAGCAGGGATGTTTTGTTTCTATATCTTACAATCCAAGTTAATGATGTTTGTCAAAAACATGGCTTAGACAATTTTTCACCATGCAAAAGGGAGTGTGCTTTGGGATCGCATTGCAGAATGCAGCAGAAAAGAGATTTAGAGTTATTAAACCTGAATATGGATGTGTTTGTGCTGTGTTTTCAATATTAAATGATGTAATTTAAAGCAATACGATTATTTTTGCTGTTGTCACCTATATGGCTACACTTTGTTAGGAATTAAGAACAGGAGGAGAGGTGTTTAGTAGAAACTCGGCAAAGATTTATACTAAGCTACCAAGCTTGTTCCTATAGCTCACAAAAAAATATACAATCATGACAAATTTTGATACACAATTCAATTCCTGCTTTTATCACTCTCCACCCAAACCACCAATCACAATGAGAAACTGTCGTTTGTCACTATTTAAACAGTTTGTTACGACTGTCAGAGACAGTGCTGTTTGTTTTTAACTCAGATGTATTGCTGTCTGGTTATCGCTGTTGGACAGTTTTTTTTTTTTAGAAAAGAAAACACTCCATGTCGTTTCAGTTTTGTCTTGCTTGGCACTGACGCTTGGTTTTGGAGTCACATGTTTTCTCCCATGGTGGCTGTTCTGGTGACGACGCTCATTTCCTGAAATGCCACCGATGTTTGGTCAACGTGACATAATCACTGCTGTGACTGCACTATATCTCACCTGCAAGCAGAGCAAGACGGACAGTTATTGTTTAAATTGCACCGTAATGTCGAGAGACAGAATTATACATACGTGTGAGAATGTTAGGGTTGATCCAGTTTGCATGCACGTCATTGTCCGCCACTTCTGTATACTCAGGTAGTGCAGTGCCGCAGTGGGCAGTGCTGTTGGCTCATACTGCCCTGGTTGGCGGCTTGAGTACTGCCGTTCTGTGCGTGATGTTTGCGTGATGTTGGCGTGATGTTTGCGTGATGTTGCCGTGATGTTGGCGTGATGTTTGCGTGTTCTCCCGGTGTTGCACGCATCACCTCTTGGTACTCTGGTTTCCTCTCACGGTCTTATGACATGCAGTCAGGCAAACTGGCATCTTTAAACGGCCCATAGTGTGTGACTGGACACACGCGTAACATACAGTGTCCTGGAATTCCATCTGGGATCTACCCTGTTGCTAGGGATGACCCCCCCCCCCAACACACT
>JABFDZ020000043.1:6020926-6034947 GCA_019775955.2 Pollimyrus isidori
CCCCCACACACCCCTGCGCTATTTTCCACGCAGTTTTCAAAAAGCTTGTTTCTGGTTTCCATAATTTTAATTGCTTATGCTGCATTGAGAAATAAACAATTAAAAAACACATTTCAGATAACATCCATAATAATTAAAAGGTAAAACTTCAGCTGGGATTCATTTTAATGATAGGGTTAGGGGCACTGCAACTATTTTCTCAAAAAAAAAAAAAACTGTCAGTTGGCCTTATTTATCTCACGGGTCTTTTCCCTTTCCATTATGACCGTAATGGTTCTATTTAAGCAACCTTTGATGGGCTTTTTAAATGATCATTTATGGCATAATTGCAAATATGTTATTACAATCTGCCACTAGAGGAAATAAATAAATAAGATTTAATAAATAACACAAATTTCCAAGATAACATCATTCCAATGCTGACGATGGCTGATAGGCATAAACCGTAAATTGCCCAGCCGCTCGGTCTTGGTAATTTGGAAGAACAGAAAACTACACTGAGAGCAGTATAGTAGGGGTAGGGGAAGATAAAAACCTTCACTGATAAGATGTTCTTTGGAGCATATACGTAATTTACAAAGGGAAATTAATGATTCCCACTACAATTAAATAATTACAGTGAAAAGAAAACATTATGAGTATGCAGGGGATTGAGGAGATTCTTTTGTATCGAAATGGAAATTCTGGCGAAATTTCACTAAAATGTCCAAGTATCCTAATATGAGTGGGACATAAAAAATTCATTAGCTGCAGATCTCTGAAATCTGATCAAATTTATGCCTTTGTGAAGAAGCAAATGTTTGAGAAGGCAAAGCAGGGGTGGGCTATGTTTGCAAAAAACAGTGGCTTTTCTCCTGCGACGCTGTAGGCGGTGGGCATGAGTCGAATCAACAATCCTTAAAAATTCTCCAAAAGTGCAACCTCACAGACTAAAGCTGAAACAGAGCTGGCCGTACGATGCAAGGGGCGCTTAGCAAATCCCCCCTTCCATCTTGGGAGCAGCGTCCAGTTGGAACTGTTGTGTTGTCCTCTGTTGTTTTTCAACTCATTTGGAAGGATGAATTGGATGTTGATTGTGCGCTAAATCAGCATTTTGTAGCTCGTTTTGACTGCATATAGTCCTGCAAGCAAGAATTCAATGTTGCATTCATCATTTATATAACATACATACATAAGCCAAGATTTTATATATATATATATATATATACATATATATTTTTTATATAGATCATAGATTTTCTCATAGTGATTGTCTTATACACTGACGTTCCTTGTTCAGGAAATGTACACATTTCAAGACAGAAACAGATAAACCAAGAAATACCATGTGACATTAGGTAGACACATGGCACACGGTCAGGTTGGGATTCTGGCTTCTATTCATTGTGTCCTCTTTATGAAGTGACCTTAGAATGACTTTCCACACCTTATTTTATTGCATTTCCCTGAATTTTCCTGCTATACACAGCATCTGTGCATCCATAGACCATAGTTCCATTGGAAAGAAATGGGGGGGTATTGAAATAACGAGTATGTAGTTATGTTACATTTAATGATTTTTTTGTAGAATCCATAGTTAGTGAGGAACAGAAAAGGTTCTTTTTGAAGACATTTTCACTGCTTAAGGAGTCAGTGGCGATAGATTAATTGATGGATAAAATGATTAAAGATCTTTTCAGCAGGTGGTGAGTCAAAATGCCACACAGACATGACTGCTGGGGAAATATTGATTGGAATTAAACAGTTCCGGCTATCACAGTCCAAGTGCGTGAGTGTATATTACAGCTCTCCATAAGCGTGTGAGCAAGCAGTCAGTTTCATTTCCGTGCTGGTCACTGGATTTAGGTGTCAGTGTGTTGGTCAATTGTGTTTCTATGCCGTGCGATGGGTTGGCGCACCATCCTGGGTTGTTCCCTGCCTTGCTTCTGTAGCTTCTTGGTATAGAAAATGGATGGATTGATGAATGGATTGATGAATGGACTGATGAATGGATTGACGTAGGAGACGGCTGGTAATTGGAGAACTTAATATTTTTAATATAGTATAATATATAATAATATCATTTTTATATAGTAATATATTAATATCATTTTAATATGCAACTGATTTTTCTGTCCTTAAGGTCTGTTTATTGGGTGGATGAATGAAGTCCTCCCACCAGGTCCTACATCCCTAGATGGATGGATGGATGGATGGATGGATGGTTAGTTACTGGAATATGGTGGGTGCCGGAACTGGGTATTAGTTTGCATGCTAGCGGAAGGTGACAGGCTCACGGCATCCTCCGAGGTCTCGGCACAAGGGGACGGAGAAGCAGTGGGTCACGGCTGAGTAAGCACTGGGAGCTGGGGCTGCTTAGTGCTCCGGTACAGGCTGTTCGAGAGGCCGAGCTCCCGGAGTGTGCGTCACTCCGCTCAGCGAGACGGCATTAAAATTCACAGAGGACGCCTGTGCAAATTAAACAGAGAGGCACCACGGCTGAGAATGGAAATGTCCTGACAATGATTGACAAAGTTGAGAAAGTCAGTCATGAGAA
The DNA here is from genome assembly GCA_019775955.2 of Pollimyrus isidori. NCBI lineage: Eukaryota > Metazoa > Chordata > Actinopteri > Osteoglossiformes > Mormyridae > Pollimyrus > Pollimyrus isidori. The sequence goes on from JABFDZ020000043.1 coordinate 6,023,463, forward strand.
GACAAAACGTGCCCTTGGTCTGCCGGAAACAAGGGGCAAACAAATGATTTGCGGAGAAAGTGGAAATTTGACAAAAAGAGAGTTAAAATTTACGATTTCCCACTAATAAGGATAAAGCGTGCTCATTTTCACACATCTGCCTGTCTGTTGCTCGCATCTACTACAAAATGACAGAGTGGACGGGTATTACCCTGTTAGACTGACATCAACATGATTCTGCTGTGAAACCAGCCTGACTCCACCATTGCAGTTGCCTGTTCTCCGCCTCCCCAACAGCACACAGCAACCCCGGCAATGGCAAGACTAATAAATGCACCTATAAATACTCTGGGTGTTGTACGTAATAAGTCCAAGTCTAAATATAGAATAGGCATCCCATTTTACAGAAGTATCAATCATCTTAAATAAAGATGAAAGCTTTTTTTTTTTTTAAGAGACATATTAGTTAAGCAATTAGTCAAACATGGAAATGATTCATTATCGGTCCAGCCGGTAATATTTGTTATATGTCAGGGGCTCTTGTGTAAGAGCATGCATAATGTGAGATAGTGAAACCCATCCTGATATCAGTGTCTTTTTTAACAAATGTGCTGTTGTTGCTGAAGGTTGTCACCGTGGTCTTCTTGCGTGTGACAGGCGTGTCTGCAGGCCCTGAATGATTTGATTACCATGCGGCTGTCTCCCCTGCCAGGACTTGTGGTTTTGGACACAGGCTGCCTGCCGCTCCACCTTGCCTCCTAATTACCCACCTCTTTGACCCTATGACAGTACCTTTTTCCTAGCACTTATAACATGTGACATACTAATGCTTTTCTCCACCCCCCCACTCCCTCCTCCTGCCTGCACTTTTAAAACTCCTCAACCTTTTCCAAACATTCGTTGACCTTAGCATCCGTCGCCATTACCTTGTACTTTTAAAGTCATTATAACCTTATAGATTGCCTGTATTTCAATTAACATTACTCTCAGCAGAGCTACTCCCAGTCCCACTCCTGTGATAAAGCTATACTCTAATCGACATACCTGTTTTCATTCTCTAAATGAATAAGATACTCATTGCATATAGTCATAATTTCACAAAGCAAGATGATACAGAATCCTTAATATTGTGAGATCCATCATGAATGTATTACGAATGGCTGTTGCTATTTTACACAATTATTTTAGGTGGCGCTCTGGATTACGGACAATGCATGAATTATAAACAGTCTAAGCAAGCATATTAGCTTATTACCGCTGCTTTCATTCCTGAAGACCAGCTGCTGTACCCTGCAGCATGATATTATTACTGCTGATCCAGCATCAAATTACTTTGGCACGCAGACGACACCAGCATTCCAGGGTCAAACCTTCTGGTTGGTTCCGCTCTCAATTAATAAAAATTTGGATTAACCCTTAATTCCCCTACGCGGAACCTGCGTGGCGGCTTTTAATCACGAGGCGGAAGGCGCTCTCGGACCTGCGGAGTCCGCGGGCCACGCGATTAGCGCTCCTCGGCTGGGACGCCAACCGGATGATGCGGCGGGGAGCCGGTCCAGGCAGGCGCTGCATCACCCCAAAGCGTCAGCAGTTTCAGACGCGCGTCCTGAGATATCCGCTGGCCGAAATGATAATGGGACCCGCGTATATTCACAGGCGAGGCTCTCTACCTTCCTCGACGATCAGAGCCGCAGAGTGCTGCCTTGAGGGATGGACAGAGTGTCCTTGATATAAAAAGTATCAAGGGAAAATAAAGACGTGAGGTTTGGGATTACAATAGCCGCGGCAAGTTCAACAGTGGATTAACTAAAATGTATAGTTGAAATGGCGCTTAATTAAGTCATGGCTTAATATCTTCGCTCTTTTAGAGAGAGCACAAAAAAAAAAAAAAAACATACAGCTTAATACATATTGCTTTTAAAAATTCATGAAACATCTTGGGAGTGTTTCAGAATTAATTGGCGGCAGTTCAGAGTCTGCTGGATGGCTTGTTTCACTAAGTCTCCGCTGCAATGCAAGACCACCTTCGGCCGATGGGCGGAATAAGCAAATCAGGATCCAGCCCTTCAGATGGAATGGAAATTAATCAAGGCGGCAAATTAATTGCAGTAAAGCCAAATTGGCCGCCCGGAGGAAATAGCCTTACATTTTGTCCCTCATGGATAAAGTGTTACATTTTAAAAATCTATAGAAATATGAGCATTTGAGTATAATTTCAGACCATGATGTACCCTGGACTTGGCAACTTGCGGTGATGAGGTACTTTTCCAATTATCTGATGCAGGATAAGAACATGTATAGAAATGTGAGGTCGTGCTGATTCTCTCCCATTTAAGCCCTGACCTACGAAGTGACTAAGAAACAGGAAATAATATATGGTTAGAGTAACCATTACCCCATAATAGTGATTGCTTACGTATGTGTTTTATACAGTATCTGTTTCAAAATATACCCATATTTTGCTGCCACAGAAGGTACTACACTTTACAATCCACGATATTCACACGCCACACTGGCAAACAATGATGACAGCGACTAATCACAGGTTTATCTTGGAGCCTCTGTGACAGCAATGCTTCCACAGGGACGACCCTCCGTGCATTTTACGCCATTTGAACACGCATACCATTAAAATTCAGGCCGGGGGAGGGGCGGGGGGGAGGGGGGGCTGACACAGGTACACGCGCTACACGTCGGGGTACAGGCCTCCCGAAATATGCCACACGTACGTTGCTGGCCGGCTCAAGCCGGAGGATTAATGAATGTCGATCCGTGATTGATACTTCCCTTCCCCTGCTTTCAGCAGAAGCTGTTCTTAGTGCGGTAGTGCTGGGGGAAGCAGCTGGGCTGCCCATCCCCCCTGCGGAGCCGAAGCAGAGAGGAGGTCGCATGCTGTTCACGCCAACACTTTTTTCCCCTCTCTCTCTCCTTCTAAAGGAAGATTGCTTCTCCGTGGTATTTAAAGGGGAAAACATTTTCCCTTTCTTAGCCCATGCTAAACCACTCTTCTGCCGCAGTGCTATTGATACATTAAGAGTCATTCAGTTCTTAGCCTCTAAATGATTGATGGTCCGGCTTAATTTCTTTCAGTGCGAGGCCTGGCTGAATGAGGCTCTCGGAAGCGGGCAAGCTGTTGAAAAAGACGGCAAAAAGATAAATAAATGAAAAACCGTATTGCTGATCTCCAAGCTAGGGAACCAAAATACCTTAATGAAGCTGTGTTTTGATCTTTCCTTCTTTATGGTGAATGATGTTTATTTGTCTTAGGGTTGTTACGCTGGTGTTATGGGTTCACCAAGATGCCCATTTGAGCTCTCTAATGCCCATTTGAGCTCTCACATGGTCGGTCCCTGAAGAAACAGAATCATTTAATATTATTAGTACTACTTGGTGTAGGTCATCCATAGGAGATGCAGAACATTTGGGTTTAGAACCCCAGTCTAAGCCTAACATCTGGTCCCATAATTACATGCAGAATTATTAGCCACTAATGATGGAAATGACAATGGGAGGGACAAAACATTTGCCCAGCTTTCACTCCACAAGAAATTGAGAGCTATGTTGTCCTCTCAGTGTCTGTTACCAGCAGTCTGCTAAGTAAGAGTCTTGGAGACCGCATAAACAATTTAACAATGTGTATTGCCTACCAATGTTTTCAGGGAAAGGAAGTAGCATATTGCTGGGACCCTTAGGCATGTGTCTGCGGAGAATTGAAAATGTACATTCTTCCCAAAACGAACATGAATAATGCATGCTATAATCTCCCTCCTGTTTTAGTATCTATCAAGAGATAAAAGGGAAACAAGCTTTGCGATCCGGATCCCCATCCAAACCCCATACTGTATAAATGGTGCCCCCCCGCCCCCGAAATTCACATCAATTACGTCGTATGCATCCAGTGAAATATGAGTGGTGTAATTATATAGCCCAGATGGGTGTGACATTATGGGTACAAGCTGTGCATCACTGCGACCATGTGAGAAACAATGTTAACCTGTTATAAACTGTAAAGCACGGCTGAAATAATGGGTGTCTTGTGCAGGATCGGCAGTTATGGATGAATTGGTCAATGATTTATACATTTAAAACCCAAACAAACATTTCTCACTATTTGGATGGTTCATTGTGGTCATTATTGTTTGTTTTCCATGGCTATTTTTTTCCATTTTTATGTATTTGTAGAAATAATTATATTCGCTTATTTCATAATATGAAAAGAAGTATAGAGACATGCTGAGCAGAGGACATGGACAACATGTAGCTCAGGAATATTTCTTCATTTTCTTTCCTTAAAGCAGTATTTCCAAGAATGATGTTATTGCTGCATTAAATGATCTTATTAATTCTAATCAGTAGTGATGGGAGAAGCATCAAAGCAGACAGTGGGTGGGATGATCTTTCACTGCTGACCACGGTCGGTTTAACCATCTCTGGTTGCTTTATTTACTCCCTTCAGACTGATCCGGTGAATTGCAGTACTCATTAGTCCAATCAATGAAGCTTGATTTCTGCAATTACAATGAATAAGTTCCAATTAATTCCGGAATATATAAGACGCTTCTTCTTATATTTGGGCAGATTGATGTTCATTTTGCGGTACTTCTGTGAAATCTCACATTGGCAGACGAAAACAACTTACCTAATTATTAATAATGCGCACGTGGTCTCACGCGCACTCTTATTCCTGGAAAATGATACCGTTTCAATATGAAGGGTCATGTAGATCCCCGCGAGAAATCCAGGCACATTCTGTGGCCAATCACGTTATTAATTTCCTCTGTAATGTGGTGTGTGGGACGGCACTGGAGAGGCAGGACAACACAATAGACGGTGATGTTTCCAATCAAATGCTCCAGTGGGGTGTTTATCGTTGAGGTTCTGGGGCAGAGCAACGCAAGGCCCCCACACAGCGGTTGCCAGCCAGGCCTTGTTATGGGTGAGGGTCTGTCTTCATATGCCTCCCCCGTGTCCACAGTACTGGTGTGGAACTGTTGACAGGCGGCAGCTGTCCATAGTGCTACGGGGTACTGTAAGTGCTGTGGCCTGTCAGCTGGGTTGGCACGGCGTGCCCATGAGGAGTCCGGAGGCTCTGCTGTGAAACCCCCTTCCCCCAAAAAAAAAGTATTGTTTCCGGTAATCTGGGTGAACTTTGTGACTGCGGAACCGAGAGACCACCGGCAGCACCTACTGTAGGAAGGTGCTGTACCTGGAACGAGAACGAGAAGCCGGCAGTCGGAGGCTCCATTCGGCCTGGCACATCCATCGCAGACGGGTATAATCAGCGCCACTGTGTCGCTCTTCCACAGCCCAGTTAACAGCCGCATACCTGCTCTAGATATCATACGATATGGCATTTCTGAGCCGGCACAGATCTGGGGCCAGTGTCAGACACACGTATCTGGAGAATGAAAGACCAGTCAAATTCAGGGTTTCACAGCACATGGTCTGTAGGCACTGAGTCCTCATCAAGTTTGCTGTTGGGAGATACTCTGATGGAGAAACAAGGAGTGAATTTCCTATAATACACTACCAACTCTAACTAAGTTCGAACCTGGGTCTTTCTCTGTGGGGTGGGGGGATTCTAGATGGCAGAAACATTTCTTCTCTTCCTATAGGCCAAATACTGTACTGAGTCCTAAGTGGCATTTCTTGGGATCAGGTCAGATTATCTAGCACCATCCAACACCCTCATGGATCAATCTCATGTTCATTCTAGCTTTCTGAATTTTACAACCACATCTAGGTAAACTGAGGCATACCGCATCCATTATGGGATGGAAGATTGCTGGTGCCCAATGCAGCCCAAAGAGCAGAACTGTATATTTCCAGTGTCCATCAGGGGTAACGAAGGCAGGTGTTTTGAGCCATATGAGTACGTGATACTGCTAGCCTTTAGTGAGATCCAAGCCACCCTATCAGCTAACTGAGGGACGCAGAAAATGGTATCAAATATGGGAACCGTGGTGATTAGACCTCTCTGCTGGCTGGTCATGTTTCTATGACCTCCATTTCTAACTTTTCCTCTATTTCTTCTTTAACTGATTCCCACTTTCATAACCATGAGGTTGTCCTTCTATACCCACTCAAGTGGCTCAGAGGATATGGCCTTCCTGAGGGCAAATGATATGAGCACATACACCATGGTGGAATTTGGCAGTGGCCCCACTATTTAAATGCCCCCCCTAATAATGGAGAGGGGGACCAAAGGAACAGGTGGAGGTCGTTGTGAAGACAAGTGGGCCAGTATTAGTTGAAATTCTGGATCTCTGCCACTATTAAGAAAAAGTCAGAGGAATCTATCTCACATATTTTTCTAGGGTGTTCCAGACTCCTAGGGATCCCTAAAATGGGAGAATTGGGCCCATCAGTCTTGGATGGAATATACCACCAAACATTCTATAGGTAAACTCTTTCTTGTGGCCAAGCAGTGCAGCAGATTGCTATGAAGTGCTGGTAAGGAGACACCCTCCGCTCCCCTCCGCTGAGAATCTGCAGCTAATAATTCAGTGAACTTCCTTCTGTGCCTTCAGGAGGGACTATTGTTGCTCAGTCTCTTGAAAGGGATCAGAAAGACATGTGTGTGTGGGGGGTGGGGGGTCATGCCTCACTTTTGTGGTCTGCTTCTTCAGCCACTTCTTCTGCTAGGAGGGGAGTTGGCCGAGTTGGGGTTTGGGTTCTCTTCCTGTGTTGGTATCCTCTGTTCGGACACATTCGCTCTTATTCTGCAACTGCGAGAAACCAAAGCAGTTTCTCCTGTTCCGCAACAGTACCAGCAGATTCTGAAAGAATGTTGACAGAAAGTCATACAGAATCTCAGAAACCACATTGTTTTGTGGGCAGACCAAGGGTACAATGCCCTCCCAAGGATGATGGATGGATGGATGGATGGATGGATCTATCTATCTATCTATCTATCTATCTATCTATCTATCTATCTATCTATCTATCTATCTGCATTTCATGGTGGGAGTTTCAACTTCCAAATGTTGCTCCAGTGGTTGAGGGCTACCAACTCACTCTGGTGTGCAGATTGGCGCTGGAGACCTACTACTGGCCATCCGCTAGACAGTGATGTTTTCTCAGGGTACAGGGGAGAGGAGTACAGGGCTTTGGAGGGGGGTGTCGGGGTTCAAAGTCATGAAGAAGGGCAGGGGACCTGCGTGCAGGCAGTGGACACCCCAGCTGGCGTCTGAGCAGACATCCAGTGATGTCTGAGTTCTCAGTGTCTCCGCGGGGGCAAAAAAAAAAGAGCGTACGTCAATTTAAATGTTTCGCTGACGTTAGCAGGCAGGCCTGCCCTCTAGCCGGTTACTCTCTTTTTTTGTTTTGCTATCCCCTTTTCTTTGTCCTCCACACACTGTCCTCAGCTGGCCCCGCAGTGCGGTTGCCAGGCAGGCCTTGTTATGAGTGCGGTCCGTCTCAATGAGCCACCCTGGTGTCCACAGAACTGCCGCTAACCTGTTGACAGGCAGCGGCTGGCTATAATTCTGAAGGGTGAATGCTATTGTCTGTCAGCTGTAGTTGGTATAGGGGGTCCCATGAGGCTCCTGACATATATATCATCGCTGGCCAATGAAAAACACGTATGTCCAAAAACCCACTATTTCGGGAGCAGGAAAAAAAATGCGTTTTCTCAAGAACTGCTTTACAAAATAAACCCAAAATAACATAATGAGACACCCTTAACTCCACAGATAGAAACCTGTCTCCACACAGCTGTCATTGAGCGGTTTCATGTTTTAAATGGACTTACGTGGATTGTTGTCAGCGATTGCGTACTTAAGTGGTTTTCTTTCGTCTTTCCCTTTTACCTGCCTATTAGTGGTAAGTTGTTCAGATTCACAATACGATGTGATATAGTCCGCCGAAATGACGAGCATGAATACAAGAGTTAACTAGTACAAAGATAAAATTCTGTTCTCAAGCAAGAAGCTTAGGGTGTAACTTTACTTCGACGGCACAAATGTGAGGTAAATTACAAAGCTGAGGTAAATTACACACAGGGTAGGAGATGCACAGTTTTGACCTTCACCATTGACATCCAGTGCAGATACTACTTAAACATATGTCTTCATAAAACACGTTTTCATTGCTCAGTTGCATGTCAAACACTTTCAGTAGATAGTAAAAAGTCTAGTAAAAAGTCATAATCTTGAGGAAGTGGTCATACACGGTTTTCATAGTACAGTGACAATGTGGTAATATAGCACATTGGGGCAGGACAGTGTTTCCCACTGCAGTGGCTATCCTCATTCATTATTCACTGGAATGATGATACTGAGTATGTTAAAACATTGGTATTGACCAATGCATTTTAGAGATTTAATGTATTTCTGTTGGTTGTTATCAAAGTGTGTGTAAAAATCTGTATATCTAGAAAACACAAAGCCATGTTTACACATTATTATTAATCTCATAAACTTTTTAATTCCTCTAATGCCGATTAGTCCAGCACAGCTTTCCAGAATATAATCACCATGTTAGAGAAGCTCAGTGTACCTAATACATGCAGAATTTGCCAGTAATTAGGTACCATAAGTAATGGAAGCATGTTACTTCCCTTATTAGTTAAATTTAATGTATTTTCATGGATATTAGGCACTATAAGGAAGACAGTATAGATCCGCTGAGTTTCAAATTCAAACCAAAGTATAAGAAAGACATTAAGGTGTTCTGGAAAATAGTCTTCCAGTATCATAACAAAAAATCTATTCATCCATTCATAAGCCTATCCATCCATCCATCTTCCAAATGCTTACCTAGCAGAGGGTCACAGGGATATATTCAACAATAAATATTGTATGCTATTTTCTAAATTGAATATACTACAAGATACAAAGTACAATAAATGATGGTCCGGTTAACAAAAGACATGTTCAATTATTATTTCTAGGTATAGGATGATTCTACTTGAATAACTAACACAAATGAGAAAACAATAAGGTCACAAGCCACTTATATTTCTATTGCGATACACAAGATCGATATTATGTGTGACAGTTTTAATGAATAGTTATGTCCTGTCCATGTAGGCTGTGCTGACGCTCTAAAACCTCAATATAACACTGTTCAGGTGTTACTGGTTTTCTGTTCAGCTTTCCGCCAACAAAAACATGCAGAAGGGAAGAAAAATCAGGATGTGAGAACCTGAGAATGTTGTCTGACCAAATACCCAGACCGCAGCGTTTATTTAAGGACTTCCCGGCGTCACGCTGCATCAAACTGCAGTCGGCCATCTCTCCACTTTAATACTCAGGGGTAACGTCACGCAGGCACATGCAAATAAATGTAACCATCCTCTTTGACAGTCTGAACTTAACCCTGAGATTTCTTCAAAGAATAATCAGAGCTATCCCACAAAAATATATTTGTGTGAGTGTGTTAATAGGCTTTTGTTTTTCACAAACACTTCACAGCTTTGTAATAATTATTCAGCTCATTATGAAAGAATACACTTTCACAGTAGGCTTTTTACTAGATTTGCATAAAACACAAAGGTACTAGCACTGAAATTCCAAATACTGCCTGAGTATTATAAGTTACTATGAGCACTTCTTGATAGTAATTCCCAGATTACTGCAGTGCTGCTCCTGGGTTTCCATGCAAGATAATGCCAAGCTGTATTAAGCACTGCATTCACTAATCAGCCTGTCCTTGCTCTGACCTTCCCATAGAGTCCCAGTCCCACGGACGCCTTAAAAAAACGATGATGACACGTTTGCAGGCTGATTTCAGTGTCCTTTACAGAACATGTAAATATACTGTCTGCAACATAACATGAAATGGAAATCAGCAGTATTGACTACATAGTACATACTTGTAATATCAATCCCCTACTAATTCATTATAGAAAAATGCAGTGTAAACTGTGAAATTATGTGCTGGTAAATATTTGTGTAATAACGAGTCTTGGGAAACATAGTGTGGTATGGCAGCTTATATGAACTTGTGGAGGTTTTGGAGAATAGCCTGTAAACAAAACAATATCCTTTACCAGCTGAGTTCATACCAAAAACTAAACAATTCAGAGGATAATTTTGCCAGTGTTTTGTTTAATGAAAGACCATCTGCTCAGAGTACTGGCGCTTTCAAAATACAAATGATTTTTGCTGCAGCATGTGATTTCTGCAGCTTTAAGTCTTTGGTCTAGAAGGAAAATAAGATGTTGAAATAATGGCAAATTTAGAAAAAAAAAGAGATTTGTTTAAATTAATTGTACCTCATCCCTATCTAAAGCAATCTGGAACAAATTTAGAAGGAAAGGGAGATGTCTAGACAAGGTTATGCTAAAACCAATTATAGCATTCATTTTGTGCTTCACTTATTTAAAACGAAATGCATTAATTAGACAATGGAAAATACATCTTGTTATTTCTAGTTTGTAGTGATGGCTTTTCTATTTAAGCTGCACTGAAAGCTTTAGTCCATTTTCCAGTTAGGAACAGCACTGAGAAGTACTGAGAAGTATTTTTGGTAACACTTTACTTAAAGCTCTCATTTATAATGTGCTGTTTACTTTCATAATGCATTATAATGGTGAGTATAAGAATTACAGCATCTTGTATGGATAGTCATAAGGCATTATAGTGTTGATTATAATACTTCATAAACTCCAATGAAACTCTCATCTATAATGCACCTTCAGAATGTTAAGGGTTCTGGCTTTAAATAAGAATGAAGGATACTTTGCATTGCATTATGAAGGGGCGTTACAGGTGAGAGCTTCACAAAGCATTCACAATGCATAATAAACATGACTGTAATGAGTTTTTTATAAATATTTAAAGAAATGTTTATAATTCCTTATGGATGCATTTAATGTGTTATGAATGAGTGCGTGAATTGTTATAGACAAGACATTCATAAAGAGTGTTACTTCTTTTTTTAGGGAAACAAAAAATTGACATATTTAAGTTGCAGCAGTGGGGATGCAGGTTTGCATGTGGTGGCCATTGTCTGTGTGTGGAGGTTTCATGTTCTCCCTGTATTCTCTGGATACTCCCAAACTCCAGTGATTTACAGTTAAGTACAATGTAGGGGCTAAAGAGAGTGATTGTACTACAATGCCCAAGCATCCTGTCCAGGGTATATCCCTGATAGCGGCCAAAAAACCGAACAATCCTTTGTCTAACACAATATGTAGAGATGCTCCTCCACTCACGATGGGATTACATTCATGAACCCATCGTACGTTGAAAATATCGTGAATCAAAAAACAAAGAGTATTGTGTGGCATACAGTATGTGTAACCCAGGAAACAGATCAAAATTCAAAGTTTGGTCTTATGACTATTGAGTGTGGATCGCTGTCGCGCGAACTGGTTACGAGATACCGTAAGCAGTGGGGAGAACCTGCAATAGGTGATGGCCTGGGTATGTAAGGTAGTCAAAATGCAGTGTTGGGCATTTCAGGTCCAGAAGCTACAAATGCAGACCATGATTTTGTTTCTACCCAGCAGCTGAATACTCTGTGACCATGACTCCTTATGCTGAACTGGTTGGTAAAA
>JABFDZ020000043.1:6044940-6067719 GCA_019775955.2 Pollimyrus isidori
TCACAGAGGGGCAGTGAAGCAGAAGACAACTGAATGTTTAAACGTCGAAGCAGCACTGCTACTGGGTTTGGGGACTTTTCACTGGAGTAGGTTATGATTCTAAACGTGGACTGGTAAAATGGTAAAATGGAGTATTTTTCATGTGCCTCATAACAAAGTCACCAGAGCCTTAAATGACTGTGATAGTTTATCTTACTGTAGAAATACATAAAACAGACTTTAAAGGTCGCCTTCACTGTTCCTTCAACCTTAAGCTGAGTGATCATGTTGTGTGACGCTTGATAAGTGCCTATAATACTGATATTTCAGTAAGGGGATTACATTTGTGTTCCGGAGACTGATGCCTTTTGACCACAAATGCTTCGATGTGTTCAAGTACGCCTCGCGATAATTGTATATCACCGCTAAATGCATGGCTGTGCAAGTATTAGATAGACATACAGTATGGATGAAGTGACTTTGCCTCGTGGCGTCCGTTCCGAGTCTCGAAAGGAGAAGGCTGTCTGACTTTCATCTTACAGTGACTTTTGCCCATTACTATAATAAATGCAGGACAGAAGGAGTGAAAACATTTGTTTCTTTTTACATTGTGTCTCGGGGTAAAGGGGACACTGAATCACATTAGACAGTGCACAAACAAGGTATAAACAGTATTCCCTTAATATCTACAGTTAATACATAGCCTTTAAGGAGAGTGTTAAGCTGACATTTCTCTTTCAAAGTTCATTTTAAAAAGCTCCTTCTGGCTGAAATGTCCTAGATATTTTTAAGAATTTCTTTCATGCCTGCAAGTTCCTCTGTGAAATGATATACCCCTCAGATTTATTCGGGTAATTTTTCCAGATAGGACCCTTGAATACAAATGAATAGACAAAGTAGCTTTTCAAAAGGCATTATTTCATGCAAATTTAAGCTATAATGATATTAATGCTATTCCCACATTTAAGGACAGGAATTATGGACTCTCATTAAAAGTATAATTCACTCTGAGTTATAACTTTATGTATTTTAAGCATTTATGTGCTCCCAATATAATCATAATGACTCAAATAACTACAATTCTCAGTAAAACATTAATGGGAATCAGTGTTTAATAAATGTGTTTTGTTTTCATGCCTGTTATGTCTCTGTTTGTTTTGCTTTTCGCTCTAACATGTGCACATACTTTATTTATTTCTGCGTGTTTCTGCCGAGTCAACGGCATTCTGCATGGTCTCCCATTTCTGTAGATCACTGTAGAAGCCCCATTTGGAAATAAAATCCCTCTTGATGTTAGCAGTATTTGCTGTCATGATAAGATGCCCGTTGCTAACGGAGACAGTTTGGCCCGGCGCCTTTGGCTGAAGCAGGCGAACCATTTCAATGATGTCTTGGCCGATGGGCATCAGAAGGAACACTTGGCTTGCGGCGCGTGCACAGAGACTCGTGGAGAAAGACTTATTGCCGTTTCGCTCGTGCTGACGATCCGTTTTCCATCCCATTGATTAACTATCCAGCCCAGCGATAGCTAACTCCGCCACACATCCCCCGTTCTCCAAAGCCTCGTGACTATCAAGTGCTTGGATGCATCAATGAAAATCTTGTCAGGTGTGTGCATGAATGGTGCCCGAACAAGCTATATGATCCTTAGTTTACAGCAGGGCCGTTTGAAGGAATTTGGGGGCCCCAAGCAAAATGGACATGGAGGCCCCCCACACAGTTTGTCGCTGCATTTTATTCTTAACCAGTCATTGTCTTGGGGCCCCAGGCCAGCGCGGGGCCCCAAGCAATTGCTTGGTTTGCCTGCCTTGTCGCGACGGGCCTGGTTTACAGTGCATTATAAAAGTCAGTGGTAAAGGCATCACAGTGCAGAAAACAAAAACTACGGCTTCCCCGTTTTTATGTCATTTCCACAAATGCCGCTGGAGCAGCCAAAATGCCAACGCCGCCTCAGCAAACCTCTTTAGCCACGTGTCAGACGAAGCTTCTTTATTGAGATCACAGTGCATGATCATGTGATGGCTGCCTAACACGCTTTTACATTAATTCAAGATGCATGAGAATACAAGTACAACTAAGTGGAGCAGAGATAAAAGTTTTTAATAGCATTTTTCATCATTCCACATGCTGTTGAATTATTGATCTGGATGCCTGTAAATCAGCCATAAGTCATTCGTGAGAAGAAAGCGATGTGGATGAGATAGGAAGTCGAAAGAGTGTTGACATGTGTATCATCTGTTATTACATATTTCATGTAAAACAAACAAAGCTTTTGCTCATGCTCGTTATTTGCGTAGGATTAATTGCACAGCGCCTCACAGTACCTGTCCCCAATGTGGTTAGCTCGTTAATCGTTAATTGCTTTCAGTGGCTCAGTCCCTGAGAGTGAAGGTGTGTTTAGTGCAGCCTGTTACCACATGCTGAATGGTCCAAATGTCGCTCTGGGAAGGAACCGGAGGGAAGGTGAGATCTCAGATACAAAGAAGTTCTCCGACTTCCTTCTGCTAAGCTGTTTGATTCTTCCGACCTTTAGCATGAAGCATATGGCTCTAGGATTACAATACGCTACTGTATCCCGTCAATAAGGAGCTTTTTTCCTCGCATTTAACAGTTTCAGTCAAACCTTTGCCGACGTGAAGAAAATGAAGGCTAGCATGTTTTGGAGATCTGATGCGATCGTGCGTCCATATGTTAATATTAAAATCATAATTTGATCCCTAAAATAAGAACATGCTATATCAGCCCAGTACTCCCTATGGGTAAAACCCTTTTAATTGCCCTTATGTAAAGGTTACACATTCTGAGCGGCTAAGTTTTAAAGTCATTATATCTAACATACGCCTGTTATCTTCTAATAAGATGACAAGGGCTACCTTGTTGCTGGCTAATTATTATTTTTAAGGTATTTAAGAAAAAATAACTTAAAAATGTATAAATATCAATTTAACAAAAATTGCTTACAATGATATGCAATACAAATTGTGCATTTTTGTGTCAATCTTTTATTTTTTATTATACTGGTGTGAGGACAATATTTCTATGTAGTACAAAAAATGAAGCGAGATCACTTGAGTCATTTTCTTAGGCTGGGGCACGCAAGCTGCAGGCTGCCACAGATGGTCTTCAGTGTGAGAGGGAAAAACAGCATCGTCTGCAAGTTTCGTCCTCTGAATGAAGCCTTCTTCAGGAGCATTTTAATCCTGCCTGCTACACAAGTCGCTGCCTCCTGTAAAGCCAAACCGGTTATACCAATACATATATTTTCCCAGAATTGTCCAGCACGCATGGAGCAAAGCCTGACCTGCTGCCAGTTCCCGGATATGGTGGACCCCACTTCCTCTCATATGTTGCGTGAAAATTATTTTTGGGAGAAAAGCTATATACAGAGTATATGACAGAAGTCATGTCTGACTGGGGTTCAAAAGCTCACACCGAGACCATGTGGTACAAAAACACTAACAGGCTTCTGATTCATTGTGACAGGATGTCTCACACGCTCTCATGTTCTGTGGAGAGGCACATTTTTATAGCCGTATAGAGAAACCGGTCATGCTAACACGTCCATCAAGACAATGGGCAATTTCTTATTTAATCTTTTTTCGGGCGATTTCTTTTTCCAGCTGCTCCTGTCGGAGGCTAGGTTTGCGCAGAGGTCGCATCAACAGTTGATGGGTCAGCTCTGAAGCCCGCATAGGTCTCAGTGTCGACGTGTCGTGCCAGAACGTGCAATCTGGACACGGCAGCAAGCCAAGCCGCTTCCGACGGTGTTAAGTGCAGAATTCTGCAGTGGTGGTCACTTCGCCGCTTTATGTCGTTTCCGTATGATTCGTTGTGCAGTGTCATAATGTTTACGTTACATGAATATCACCTGGCGCGAGTTTTTGCCTCCAGCATAGGCAAAAATGAGATTTCAGGTACTGCGGCGACGGCTCGCTCACTCGCGATGACCTCTGGTGGTATGCCATCGCGATGCGGGCTTTCGTTGCTGGCAAAACAGACAATAGTCTAGCTGAGCCCCTATATGGTCTCATATCTAGCTGAAATGCTCAGCCATCTGGTCTCCGTTCGCAGCATCAGTGGTCCAAAATAGAGGATGAACTGCTTTTCTATTACCAGGTCAGTGTTAGCATCAGCTTAAAGCATAACGCTCCACTCAGAGCAGCCGACATTTTACCCCATAGAATTTCCTACTAAAGTAAGGCCACATAAGACAATAGGTACTAACACAATAATATCATTCCCGTCATGCGTGCTGCGTCACATTATACCGTTATCATAGATTTGCACATAAAGCAAAAAAAAACTTTGTAATTGTATAACTTTTAGAATTAAAAAATATTCCAAATTACTTGGACCGAGTTGATTTATTGGACAAGTTATTCTGATGCAAAAACACATTAAATACATTTTTTCATCAAACAGTACAAACGGAGCCATTGTTTTTCACGGTTATCTGTAGGTTTTTCACCAGAATTTATATAAACCTGTTGTATTTCCACCTGCGGAAGTCTTCAGATCCCATTGTATAAATAAATGTTTTATACCAATCCCAGGAGTGAAAGTTATACCTTGAATGTACCAAGGTTACACAAGGCATTGCTGAAAGATCCATGTCCAATCATACACACAGGAGATATGAATGTCAGAGGGCAAAATATCAATTTATTGTGTTAGCAGGTGTCTGAATGGACAAATATGCTTTGGACTCTACGACTTATTCATATTTAAGCAATGCTCACTGGCAACAAAGTCACACCAGTATATTTTCAGAGGGACCAACCACTAGTTACAGTATATATTCAGCTATATATATATATATATATATACATATATATTTCAGTAAGGAGTGAAACATTAATTATGCCATGTAGTTCACAAGGTTATTAAAGGTAATGTGACGCTTGCTGCTTGTCTGCTGGATTTCTTAGTGTCTTCTCATGACACTTAGGAGTGATCCTTCCCTGACGTGTTACCTTGCAACATCAGCCAACAAACAAACACCGAGATCCCAGCTGAATGCGAGTGTCCTGCCTTTCATTAGCACTGGGCTCCTTTGTTCGGCCGGACAGCCTCTACCCCTGAACTGACATTGAATCTGTTTTTTTTTTTTTCCAGCAGCCGTTGTTGTGCCCTGGGAATGACTTCCCCAGTGAGCTACATTTTTTATTTTATTTTATTTTATTTTTTTTTATTTTTTGACAAGCCATGTTTTAATGCGCTGCTCAGCTAACAATCAGTTGCCCTCATGTCCCTGACTCACTCCACTAGATCTCAACTGGGGGTGATTCACTAGGGTCATTACTTGGTCTCTCAACAGCTGTTTTTATCTCATATTTGGAATCTATCATTTTCATTTGCTTTCTGGACAGCTTTTGCACAATCCAGACGGATGGCTTTGGTACAGCACATATCAGCACAGATAAGTTAATTCACGTATAGGGTAACCCCTTTTAAGGTCTCCATGAATGAATGAATGAATGAATGGTGCATTTATATTGCGCTTTTCAAAAGACCCCAAAAAAACATTACAGAATCAGTGGTGAGGTACTGCATCCACCTGGATGAGGCACTGGAAGCCGGTCTGCACCAGTACACTCACCAGTAGCTAAGGAGGTTTATGGGCCGGAGAGAGTTTATCAGTTACAGCATATATGGGATGTTTAAGAGGTCAGATCTGATCACTCCACAGTGGGCAATTTTAGCAGGAGATTGAGGTACCACTCCCTACTCCGTCAAAGGATGCCCAGGGAAATTTTATGACAGCAGAGAGTCAGAACCTGATTTACGTCTCATTTGAAGAACCGCACCATTTTCTTAGCACAGTGTCCCCATCAGTGCACCGGGGTCCACACAGACCACAAGGCTAAACCGCTGGCCACACAGACACCTCTCCCAGCAGAAACCCGGCTTCCCTGCGTGCAGGTCTCCCATCCAAGTACTGGCCAGGCACAAACCTGCTTAGCTTCAGGTGGAATACCTAGGGTTACATCCTCCGGTTCCTCTGTGCGACGGCTCGCCCGATCCAGGCAGGCCAGTCCACATCTACTGGCCTACCATTTCCCAGAAGTTTTTGCCTCTCCTTTATAGCAGCCTATAAAGCAAGGCGAGGCAGAAGAACCAGACCTTTTTGCTCGCTTGGCACCATTTTGAATCCTTTGTGTTATTGATTGATTTTGCAGCGTTTGATGTGCACTTCCCCGTTAGACTATGACTTCTGGGCTATCCCTTTGCTTAGTCTGCTTGCTTTTGTATTGGGGCTCTCTGGTATTTACTGACCTCTTTTGCTTGACTGTACTATGACTTGCGTCTTGCCCTGCGTAACGCTCTTGCTTGTAAATATAATCTTCTCTTTATCTGTACTTCTGGTGTGTTTGTTGGACCTCATTTCTCCTTCCCTTTCTGTTACAGCTTCCACGCCTAGACAAGTCATAACTGCAGGTGGTGTGGCTGATGCATCCGTCTATCCTTCTAATAACAGGTATTGCACTGTATTGCCACAATCACCAGAAACTAATCAAGAAGATGAGTCTGTTACTTTAAGACCCGATTTCCCGGCCCAAGGATCCATTCAAACTCACATATGCTAAATAACTCCGATAAAGGTGTATTATGTTGTAATAACGTGTCAGAATTACCAAGGATGATGTATAAACAAAAAAAAATCTAAATGTATTCAGATTTAATTTGTTTAATCTAAATTGTTATCTTTCAGATTTGCTCTGGCCCGAAGACTTGATGTTTATTACTCATTTTCAAATATTCATCCGTGCTTTGGGATGATCATCTCACACAGCTGTAACTTTATTAAAATCAATATCTTCACACCAACTGCAGTGTTAACGATGGAGATGCCATTTCATAAGTAACAATTAACCCGTCATTCACTGTTGATATATGTAGTCAATTTTAACTTCGAATTCAGTTCTCAGGCTTTATGTTTGTCCTATCAATCTTCTAAACGATCATCCTGGTCAGGGTCTTGGGGGGGGGAGGTGGGGGTGGTCAGGAGCTTCTCTATGGCAGGGGTACACCAGTCTGTCTTGGTGCATACACATGCAGTTATACACTATGGCCAATTTAGAGACCCCAGTTAACTGGCTGTCTTTGGATTATAGGAAGATAAGCAGTAAGAATTCCTAAAGGAGACTGTCATGATGGGGGGGGGGGGGGAGTGGGGCTCAATCCCATCTCAAAGGTGTGAGACAACAGTGCTACTGGCTGAGCCACTATGTCCTTATGCATTTCACGTCATTCACTGGTACTATGTTCTGTTATCTTTGAGCTGTTACACGTTATTTCCTGTATTGCGGAGGCTATGATACTTGACTAACAGCAGAACCAAGCGCTTTAATGTTGCCAGCTGAGAGCACAGTTCACACACCACTTTTTACCTACCTGTGAAGCATGGATATATAAATATCAAAGGTGAAATAACAGTTTTCTCTTCTCGTTCATTCCCCAAACGCTAGGCTACGTCAACAATAACCCTGGTAATGGCTATGAAATGTACAAGAGGGGTGTGATTTCAAGGGCCGTGCATATTCAGGAATACTTCAGGGAGGCCAGTCCATGTCAGGGGGGGGTTAGTGATTTTTCTAAAGCGCTGTTGCATCCCGTTGCATCTCTGCGGGATTTTGCAGGTCCAGGGCTCCATAGTCCTTGCACTGGACAGCACATGTTGGCTTCAAGAACTTTCGACACATTTAATGGATTTGGATGACTGATTAGTCAGCTGCCCTGACATATGGCATTCACTGTTATGGAGAACATTAATTAAAGCTGACATTAAAATTGGACCCACACTCATGTGGTTAACTTAGCTGGAAAAAAGAGGGAAAATTTATTCCAGACAGACAACCGGCCTGGCATTACAATGTATGTCAGTCCTTGACCTTAGAAGTAACATTTAAGCAAATAGATAAAGAAAGCAAGAAATTAAGACAGGAGTCAATATCAAATAAATCCATTAAATTAAAATGAATTCATAACCTCCTTCACTAATGATAACCCTCACAGAGATCGAAAGGTATTCATCATATTTAGAAATATTTAATTACTATGCAGAGTAGAATACAATAAAATGCTAAACAATGCATTAATTTAATTTAAGATTGTAATAGTAATACTAATTAAAACCACCGCATTTCATTGTTGTAGCCATTGCACCATAAATGTATTTGTTACTTTTTATATTTTCCAGGTTTTTAAACAAACACAAAACATTATGATTTACTTACCATGAAAAGAACAGGTACTGAAGGGCATCTTTATGGATTCTAAACTTCGTAATATGATCCAACTTGTTTTGCTATTGTACTTTTATATGCTCCTCTAAACAAGAATGTTTCTGGTTTTTATACGAGCAATGAGCCAGAATTAAAGGCGCAAGCGACGCTGGTATTACAAATAAGAACATGAATATCCTTGAGAATCTGCGGAACAGCTTGAAAACTGCCATCCAAAATTGATCGCCAAGTAATTTGAGAGCGTATGGAAATCTGCTAAGAAGAATGGTCAAGATTACACTGTCCCAGTGTATAAATCTACCCAAAGATTTAACAGGCTGTAATTGCTGTCCATGGTGCTTCTGCAAAATAAACAAATGAATTAAGGCACGTGGAAAAGTACGTTATATTTGTTCTTAATTTTTCACTGAAATTAAACATAAATTTGTACCCATAGCAGTCCATGGTATTTATGTGGTAGAAAAATCAGTAGTGGAGTAAAATGAAAATGTGTCAGTTTATTTTCTCAGAGTAGGAAGGATCTGAGTGTTTATGTAATTGAAATAATTGTACAGTATACATAAATAATAATTGAAATTGGCAATTTTTTAATCACTCTACCCAGCTAAATTGGTAAAAAAAATTACTGAGGCTGAATTTAATGGGCACTTTGTTAACCAACAAAATGCTTGTTTCATTTCTGTTCCCCTTAGTGATGAAATATTGGAAAATGTAACATAATCCACAACCAGAAGGCTTAAATAATTTCTTGCAACTTGAGGGCACAGGAGAGTACTTCATTTGGCTCTCGAGACCATCTGTTAGATAAAATGTTGTTAGACGACTGCCTGTCTGACCTCCAGATGAGCTGTTTGATTGTGCTTTGCTTTTGTTCTCTATACTATCATATGGCCGCCGAAACAATGTAACTAATAACGGATCTCAGAAACCTTTAAGACATTTTTTTTTTTTTAACAGTCATGGAACTAACGAATACTTTGTACATCTAATGGCAATACAGAGATCTGTAACCACATCATCTATCATATGCACACCTACTGTCTTTAATGATTCTGTCATCTCATTATGTCCATCTATCCTATCGATGCTTTTTTTCACTTATGATGACCGCATGGCCGCTGCTTTTTCTCATTACATTTCACACGGCATTCTCTTCTTAAAAAAATAAAAGTGAAAATCAGTGATCGCAAACGTTCACGATATTTCCTTGGCGCAGTGGTTAAGTGCGGCTAGTTAAAAGTGATAATTTGCAATAGTGCACAGGCACTAGGGAAATAAAAAATGCAGTCTGAGGGGGGATTTATTTTTAGGTCGTCCACTGGTGGGCTCACCTCATCCTGAAGTGGCCTTTTCGTAGCCTGCCCAGGGGGTATAAGAAACTAAAGCTGACCACCAGTAGAATTATAATTGTTTGCCTTGCTTCCATAAACATGCGAAAGAGGACAAAAGAATGCAAGATTATTTCAGGACCCATTTGCCTAATACTCTTAACATTTAAGATAATGCTCTTGTATACCATTTTATGTCTTCCTCTTGCACATCATAACAGCAATATTGTGACCAAGAGGCAAAGGTTTCAGATCATAATATACAGTAACAGATATATTAAAAATAAGTTATAATGAATGTATGATTGCTCAAACAATACGCTGGTAAAGGACAAAACAGATAATGAATGATGTCTATTGTTTTTTTTTTAAAGCTATTGCATTACTAGCGACAACAATGGCTTGTTCAAACTGCGTTCCCGATTAATATCAATTTAAAATGCCACTTTATTTCATTGGCTACTCTAAGCTGTTCTCGTAGAGGTACAGCCTGAGAGGCCAACCAGTCATTCCCCAGGATAAATATGTTAGAAAAAAAGTCAAATATTTTAATATGAATAATTGTTCATTGCATGGAGTTCATTTAGGACGTCACCAAATCCAGTTTTGCTAGTTTAATGGCAGAAAAATAGCCACAACATCAAGCGCATCTTTCAAAATGGTTGTGCTTAGTCTCATAGTTAGTCATGGGTGGGTTTGGGGTGTAAAATATTTTAAACCAATCAGAGTGTAATCGCCCATTCCCTTTAAGAGCCAGGGGCGCGTGCAGACAGATTGGTATTAAAATATCAAATTTGCCAGGCAACAGAAAAGAGAGCATCTCTGCACTGGAAATGGGAAAGAACACGACAGCAGCAGCAGGATTCCACCAAAACTCCCCGAGCTTTATAATAATAATTACAGTACTCCCCCTGTATTCATGGGTGGTATGTTCCAAGACTTACCATGGATAGCCAAAACCGCGGATAGCATGGGGCCATATGTGATTTTTCCTATTAAACTAGCAAAGGTAGACTTCACCTCACTGTAAATGTACTTGCCTAGTGCACTTCAGATTATTAAAATATGACCACAGGGTTGTTTTGATCAAGTAAATAAAAAGACTTTATTTTAAAAGTTTTTTTTTCTTCAAATTTCATGTATGTTTTATGGCGAAAATAAATTACTGATTTTTTAGCAAAAGCAAATAACACACATCTCATTTTTCAGAGTTGACAAAGTTATGTAATGGATAGGTTTCTTATATTAACAGTCTGACAGTCTTTAACATAATTCAAGTAAGTATAGTTCTGAAAATTTCAACAAAAACTGTCCATTTATGGCCAATGTCAAAAAGTTGTCATTGTCCGAGTCTTCATTGTGTTCCCATTGCTCCCCAGCTGGCTGCATAGCTCAATGTGCTCAGCATGTAGCAATTGATAAATTCCTGTCATATGTTCAAATCCCATTTTGTTCCTTCTGCCTTGAATTTACCTGCATTATTTTCTCTGTGTTAGGTTCTATTTCCTTGTTTCTCTGTCAGTTTCTTAGATTCCATATTCATCCCACAGTTCCTTGATTTAATTATTAGTTTTACCTGTTTTCTTGCGCCAGTCCCTGCATGTTTTACCTAATTTCTCATTGTCACGTACCCTTCCTGATTCACGTCTCACTCCTCCTATGTCGTTACCTGGCTCAGTTTGTGTATTTATGTGGGTCTTTGTATTTCCGAATGTTTGAAGTTATCCCGTGTTGTTTTATACTTGTACTTTGTTCCCTGCCCGTCTTGCCCTCGTCGCCTTGTTCTTGAATCTTGTTCCTTGACTTTTTGTGGTTTTGTTTTTCCCTATTTGCTTTTTGACCCCCCGTGGTCCGTTCAGTTTTGTTAGCGCTCCCAGTGCTTTAGTTTTCTGTTAAACCCCCGTGTTCCTGTGAGCCGCAAGTGCCTCATCGCCTCCTTACCCACCGGCCCCATGCCCCGCCCCCGTGATAGATATTCCCAAGTTCTTGACATCGATAAGATCAGGCCCGAGACTACAAAACCATCAGGTCGTTTGACAGAGATTGTTCATTTACATTTAGCTCAGATTACCTTAAATCTGATAAATTATCTGGCTAAGCAAGAAATCCTGCTTTCTGACACAAGCCCCTGGAAAAACATGAACAATTTTACAGTATACCATTAATGTTACATGAATACATTTCAGCTTTCCTCTTTTTTATACTCCCCAGTGGAGATAACATCACACGCTCCTGTTTAGTCAAAATTGTCGATTTTTATTCATGACTTTAAGTTGTGCAGACATCCCCTTTTCAGATTGTACATCTCCAGTTGAACATAGTTGCAGCCAAATTACGTCACCTGACCTGAATACTGCACGCTGATTCGCTGAATGAGGTTATCGAGTTGTATTAGCATTTGCTATTTTCTGCTGTAAAATGTGGACTTGCAGTGTCATGACAATGGACAAGAACAGTGCTTGTGATAAAACGCATTTAGGGTTCAGAATGTGTTATGTGGTAAGAAGAGTGGTGGGTACAGCTAAGCAAAGTTGGCTTTGATAACCCCTTGACTAGGAACTCCGCTTCAGTTTGGTTTTGGACTAGTTTTTAGACAGCTGAAATTCTAACCTGTTTTATAATTTAGTTCCTCGAGCCTGCAGTGATTACCTTGGGGATATTTAGGACTAACCCAATTGGGGATTGTTGGATTGTATAGCGACTCTGGAATAAATTTTGTTTAAATTATCCAATGATAATTCATTTGTGAGATGTACAAGTCCACCTCGACTGACCTATGGGGACTACAAACATGGCGCCGTTTATCCAGAACTTGGAAAGAGGATCTCAGAACTTTATTTTTCTATACAGCTATCAATCCTTTAAATGAAGGAAAATAACCAGGAACTAAAGGATTTCCCCTTGTCATATTTAAGGTAGTCTGGGCTAAATGTAAATCAACAAAGATAAAGTCCATTTAAACTACTTGAAATCCAAGAAATTTTGCAACTAAGCAAGAAATCCAGCTCTGTGATACTGGCCTCAGTTCTCTGCTTAGTTCAGGGTACCCCAGTTCAAATAGATGTCACCTTTGTTCACTTACATTTAGCCCAGGCTGCCTTAAATATGTCAAGTTATAGAACTACCACACCTCGTGTTTACATGTAGCCATTGAACGGCATGCCAAATAGACTATAGCAGACAATCACACAACGGACAGGAGCAAATATGTGTGATTTACGGATTAACAAACGTTTTTGACAGTTAAAGTTTACTTTTATTTAAAAATATTAGCAGATTTGCTGTTAGTGGAACTAAATGTAGTGGAAGCTAATTGGTTCACTGATGGTTTTCAAAGTAAGCAAAAAAAACGCTAATGCGCTAACAAAAAAGTTAGCTTTGCCAATTAGCGGAACGCTACTCACCAATGGATAAGAATAACTCAGGACAGCTAGTTCATGTTTTTAAAAGAGTTGCATTTTTTTAATTTTTGCAAATGAACACTTTATGCTGCTGTATTATTTATGACTATTTACATACACATTGCAGTACGAATATGTCCAGCTCCATGTTTCATACATTAAACGCTTTGAGACCCCTACTTGTCACGTGTTGTTTTCCTGTATCATGGTCCTGGGGGAATAGTACTTTGTGCCACTGTATGCGTGAACCTGGATGGTACGACGACGAAGTCCACTTGACTTAGGCTTGAACAATTAAAAAATAAGCTGAATCGATGTCTATTTTTATATCAAATGAGGAAAAACAAACCCATCAGATTGCTTTGCTTCTTATCAGTGGGAATTTAAGTAAAAAAAAAATAATCTGTAAATGAGAATGCATATTGTAGAGTCAACATTTTCTCACATAAAATGCCAAGCAATAAATAATAGTAGGTCAGCTGAAGACCATCTAAAATGATTAATTAATATTCATGGGTCAACTGGAGAACATCTTATACAGATGATAAATATTCATAGGCACTGCAAGAGAGTAACAAAACATCGGCAATAAAATGAAAAGCGTTGTACTGTGCCTCTTTCGGCCAAAAATAACAATGATCAGCGCGTGCAGAAAAATGTTAATATAGACCATGATTAAAACAGCACTCATAACCACATTGCATTAGGTCTGACAGGCTGTTCTTTCATTTAATATCCCGTTCTCGTCCCTTATATGTGTGAATTTTTGGAATGTCACATTTTTTTTCTTCCAAGTAGGATGGCTTGGAATGTTCCAACGGAATATAATTTTCACATCTCGCAGTTTTCTTTTCAGCTACCGTGCGTACAGTGAGTAGAAATATGTTTTCTGTTGCCTCACGGAGCATTCCTGAGAGTCCCTCTCAAGGGGAAAGCCTCCCGGTTTGGGAAGCACGGGTGTGTATGACAGCTCTTGTGCGAAAATTAGGCATGTTGGAAACCCATTTTGCCTTGTCCTGTTCAAACATGTTGAATGCAATAGCCTGAAAATACATTACCACTGTGGCTCATTGTCCCTAGTCTTGTAAAAACATCAAAGCAAATAACCTGAAAGGAGAGGTATTCTACTGAAACGTTAAAATACAATACTGACCAGATCTGCATGTCACTGTATTTTCAAATTGAGATACTGCAGAAAAGAGTCTTGCCCACTGGATATGGGTATTGCCTTAGTTCATTAAAAATACATCTAAACTGATTATCTTTTCTTGCAAATGCATTATTTACATAGGGTCAATGTGAAAGTGCCTTTTATTCATTTATAAGACATGATGGGGTTTGTGCAAATCATATAATCACATCAGAGCTTTCTTCTGTAGACATATTATACTGGTACACATTCATCAAGCCATATTGTTCTCCAGTGGCAGACAAGGAAAATATTAATGATTAATTGAAATCCTACTGCAGTAAACAGACCCATAAACCTGAAGTTCACTGCTTTCCATAATCATACATTCTCCCAATTAAAGTGTACCATAATGTACATGTAATAAGAAAAGGACTCCATGCTAGATAATATGCCACTCTAAAAAGAACATTTTACTGTGATTTGTAGACGCATAAGATAAGGCATTGACATGCTTGCCAATAAAAAAAAAAAACTCAAAAAATAAGCATTATTGTTATTTTAGTTTGGTAGTCTTTGGCATTGCCTAGATGACAATTCTGCTGGAAAGGACATCCCCACCACAGTGAAATCCGTCCATTCATCTGTTTGTTGGCCATAATTAAATTTCTGTTAGGCTTCAGTTCCTGTGACTAAGATCTCCTGGACGTACTGTACAACCTACAAAGACGGTTCCAGAACCAAGACCGTCCCGTAAGCTGCCATGGCTGTTCCGTCAAAATCATCACGCGGTTATGTTTCCGAACATTTTCTACATATGGGCAAAATATTTGCTTCGAGTTGTGACTGAGATATATTTCGGGAAATCAGAATCAGAAACACTCTATTGATCTGGGAGGAAATTGCTCATCTACTACTAAACGGTCAGACAGGGACACACGACAAGAACATAAAAAATAATATCAGATAAGCAAACTGAAATAAAATTAGGTAACACTTTACTTGAGGGGGCACAAGTAACTTAGTAACTCAGTCACTACTCAAGTACAAATCATGAACACGTAGTATCTGCATGAAATACATGAATCGTAATGACTGATTAATGATGAGTGAACATGGGATCAGCATGTAACTAACACTTGAATTCTGGTCAATTAGAACATTACGTACTGTAAGCATGTACCATTACGTAAGCATGTACCATCACGTAAGCATGTACCATCACGTAAGCATGTACCATCACGTGAGCATGTACCATTACGTGAGCATGTACCATTACGTGAGCATGTACCATCACGTAAGCATGTACCATCACGTAAGCATGTACCATCACGTGAGCATGTACCATTACGTAAGCATGTACCATCACGTAAGCATGTACCATTACGTTATTTGTGCCCCCTCAAGTAAAGTGTTACCTAAAATTATAAAAGAGACTCTGTGCTATATACACACGATATATACATGAGAAACAGAAATATAAGATATATCAATAGAATGAATACTGTTAAGTGTAGTAAAACAGGTGAATTACCAGATGCATATTGCACTTCATAATAGCAGCAGGTTTATTGCACAGGCTAAAGTGTGGGTGTGTGGCGGGATGGAGTTTATGTTAAGAGGCTGAAGGTTGGGTGTGAGGTCAGTGTGAGGAGTTATAGAGGTCAAATCAAGGTCTTTTATGTTTTTTTTTTCATTGCACTTGCCATGAACGTCACATTTGTGTAGATGATATGGAATGATACCTGCAGCACTTCCTGTGTCCTGAACATGCCAGTTAATGGTCCAGGTTTCTGTATGTTCATTGATGTTTGCCTACATGACACTCTTCTCAAAACCTCTGGCGTGTTTAAATATTTTTGCTTCCAGGAGTTAACTTAATATTATTTGTAAATATTAATTCAGTCAGCCATTTCATACTGACATTAACTAGCATGCAAATGCTGTACTAGATTTCTGACAAGATGTTTGAATGTCATTTGTCTTAACAAGCGCCACAAGATGAATACCTCAAAAAAAGACAATTCAAATTATTTTGCCATGATTAATGTATATGTTAGTGCTGAATGCTAATACATTGCAATAAAATTGTCTGATGGACTGCATTTTGTTCCTATGATACAAAAAATACCCTTAGCTCTTCACAGGAAATTGTCGTAATAGCAATGACCCTGAGGTCAAATTGTGTCTGCCCCAATTATATGGGTACTTTTCTAATTAGAAAGTAAATGGTTTACATGAGTAACTGAAGTCTTCCTTTGTCAAATGCCAATCAGTTAGAGCATTAGCAGTAGGCTAATAGTTAAATCCCCTACTGACTCATAAAAACCAATGGAAACCCATTGTTGAATTTAATACAGTTCTGTACTTGATCGGGAGGCAAAGATACCTACCTAACATGCAAAGTGGATAATATGGCACAGCGTGAAGAACTGGCAGGTCTATCTCAAAGCCTGAAGATACCTCATTCCAGGGAAGTGGATTTTCACACTCTCTAAAAAGCTATTTATCCCGGAGTGGCTGCTGTGTCTGCAAGTCAGGGTAACTGGAGATAGTTTGCTGGAAACTGAACATACTACAGTAAAGTGTGAATTCAAGAAACAAAGTAGGTCACTCAACCTCTGCTTCAAAGATGAACCCTTTCAAAGTGCCATTCCGAAATTTGTATTTGTAGGGTGAATATTAATCACAGGAACTGCTTTATTTACTGTAGCAACACAGCAAATAACTAAATATTTATTGCTGTAGGATAAATACATTTTTAATTTGTGGTTTATTTATTGATGTAAATGTTTTAATAGCAGCCATAGTCAGGGACTCCCATGGGCCAACAGGGCATCCATTATCAGTAATAACACTACAGTAGATGTGGGCAGAAGCTCATCTCACTGTGAGCCCGCCTGACCCGCTGCCAACCTGCCCGCTAATAACAGAGAGACTGGCATCAGGCACTCTGATGAGTCCTTGTATTAACCTCCCGCTGCCTCTCCAGCAGCTGCAAAGCACGGAGGACAGAGGGCCGGCCTGCAAGCTGCAGTCATCTTCGTTTCTGATGTCTAATTAATGGCTTGTGTGTGTGTGTGTGTGTGTGTTTCCGCGTGTGTGTGTGTGTTCTGATTGAAGTATACAATCAATGTGTGCTTCTATCTGCTGCAATCAGTCGTGGTTCAGTTTATGAGTGTGTGTGTGTGTGTGTGTTGGGGGGGTGTAGCAGGGGTCAGTATTCTGTCTGTCAGTCAAGAAGGCCAGTCAGGGGGGCTGACTCTGTTACCACAGCTGTGGATGCTGTGACTAGCCAGTGCCCCCCCCCCTCCTCCCTGTCCTCTATCCATTGGGAAGCAGCCTGTCCTCTGCATCTGTCTAATCATATATTAATTACACATGGCTGGGTCGCTTTGATTTGATTTGGGTCTGCCTGACAGACAATATTTTACGATAAAACCGATATGCTGAGGCCTTGGTATTAGAAAAGGTGGAGAATGTGCTTCGTGGGATCACGCCACGTGTGGCATTGACGGCTCCGTATCGTAAAGCTGACCGTGGATACGAACTGTACGCTTCTGTTGCATTCTTTATAACTTCCCTCGGTGTGGCCTTACGTATTTCATGTCTCTGACTTGTGTAACGGTCTTTTACACGGTTCCAGGGGCTTCGTTCCTCAGCGCTGCAACGGCAGATCCATGGGCGTACCCACCGTGTGACCCCCAGTCAAATCTGCAGTGTAGATTCCGGTAAATCAGCCGATGGTATATTCCAGTGAATCAGCGTATGGTATATTCCAGTGAATCAGCGTATGGTATATTCCAGTGAATCAGCGTATGGTATATTCCAGTGAATCAGCGTATGGTATATTCCGGTGAATCAGCCTATGGTTTATTCCAGTGAATCAGCGTATGGTATATTCCAGTGAATCAGCCTATGGTATATTCCAGTGAATCAGCCTATGGTATATTCCAGTGAATCAGCCTATGGTATATTCCAGTGAATCAGCGTATGGTTTATTCCAGTGAATCAGCATATGGTTTATTCCAGTGAATCAGCGTATGGTATATTCCAGTGAATCAGCGTATGGTATATTCCGGTGAATCAGCCTATGGTATATTCCAGTGAATCAGCGTATGGTATATTCCGGTGAATCAGCCTATGGTATATTCCGGTGAATCAGTGTATGGTATATTCCGGTGAATCAGCCTATGGTTTATTCCAGTGAATCAGTGTATGGTATATTCCGGTGAATCAGCCTATGTTTTATTCCAGTGAATCAGCGTATGGTTTATTCCAGTGAATCAGCGTATGGTATATTCCAGTGAATCAGTCGAAGCTTTTTGGTCAAAGGTACAATATCAGAACTTTTCATTCAAATGCACAGGACAGTCACATTGTGAGGAAAACAAACATAAGAAAGGTTGATGTAGGTGCTCTAGAAGGCTGGAGGGTTAGGGGAAAGTTTAGTGAAATGTTTCGAGTTTTTAGAGGGACGGTGTACTTTTGGGGTGCTATCCGAAAGGAAAGGGAAGATAATAAGTCTAAAAATGTTTGAATTATATTTTTTCTGTGTTCAAATAACTTTTTTGGGTAATTTAAGCTCTGAGGTGGCGGGGCAGGTGTTCTTTGTCAGAATATTCTGGTATTATTCGGAGTTTGTGGCTTTTTTGGTCATTAAAAGTTGTTCAGGCCCACAGGAGAAAAGCAGCCCCAAAACTTGACACCTCCAGCATGACGTGTGACAGCTGGTACAGAGTTATTCTGGCTCTTGGCAGCGTTACATTTTCACCAAATGCAACTGTGAGCTTCCCTTTGGTCAAGACGGCAAATAGAACCACGCGAGTGAAATGAAATGAATCAGGGGCCGGTCGCCTCTTCCGCGGTGTCAGAGGTAGGAGGCACGCCGAGGAAAAGTAGATATAGTCAATAATAACAGTATATTCATATAAATATAAATGATAGCTTGAGTATCGTTGCATTTATTTCAATCCGTACTTTGTAAATATGACAATGAAATGTTGATTCTTCAATCTAAACTAAAGGTAAGGGTAAAAAAAGAGTGAACCCTTTGGGTTGCAAAAAAATAAAAATCAGCCAATCAGGGTTGGGTATGGGAATTAGGGTCACAGGGACCGAAAAAGGTGTTGGATTGCAATACGATGTGACAATGACATCAAGACTATGGCTTTGGTTCCGGGGGGGGAATAGAGTTGCTTGATTTATACACCCTTTAGCTACAGGTGGGCCAGACGTACAAATGAGACATAGATATGGACATCTGCAAATCCTCGGGAGCTGTCATGTGGATACTATGGGCGTCCCATGTGACTGCTCTTGTTTCTCTGTACGGTCATTTTGATGAATGTACGCATCTAGCCACTGGGGTCGCGCATGTCCCCATTTATAAACTGTCTTACAGCGGTCTGATGAATCACAAAAGGATCTACAATAGCATTATAAAACTGCCTGTCGGACGAAACAGAACAGTCTGCCAAAAAGAGTCCGTATATGGTGGTCTATAAAACTACATTTCACAGGGAAGACAGGCTACATTATATACCAGAGGGTAGTCTCAAATTCATCCAAGTGATTAGCTTATATATTGGTTACCTAGGCACCCAGTTATTTATTATAATTTAAATATACTTAAGAGAATTAAAGTGGATTACGGGTCACCTATTTTTGCACATCAAGTCTTTACCTATTTTTGTTTTATTACATGCACCGTTTCCTCCTGGTTTTGATTAAAAAAAGGATTTTGCAGTAAAAACTACATTACATATTCAGAAACCAGTGGCGCTGCATGTAATTAATGTGCACAAATCACTGCTTGGGCATGAAGCCACAGTGATATAAGACTGCGCTCTGCATGTAGGTGGCGAGCAGATCTGACAGAAGCGTATTATGTATGTATTTTTGAATGCAATATTTAAATGTTTGTGTTAATGCATTTATATCCTAAAAGGCTTTTGTGATCATTTGCCCGGCTTCCCCCTTTTTTGTAATTGTCCTCTTTGACACGTATAACCATTTCAGGTACTCAATTTTGAGTATTGGAAACTGGACTGTTAGAGATTCCATGGTCTCCTCTCGTGAAATACGCCATCAAGCGCAACACCAGAGCATCAGTAGGAGCAGTCACGTCGGCGGCGAGTCATCAGTCAGGGGGCTCACACCGTCCGACGCGACGCTTCTCCCGTTCCATCTTCCCCTCTTACGATACGGTCAGCTGTGTCTCCTCATGCATGTAACGGCCTCTTACAGAATTAAGGGCAGAAGCACAAGGTGGCAAATTCAACCAGGACGTAAGATGATATTTAGACCGGGCTTTGTTTTGCATCAGACCTACCCCAAGAACGGTAAACTCCACGAAAACCAACTTTTTTTTTCTTTCTCAACAAAAAAATATACATCAGAAAGTGACCTTCTGCCGCCAAAGTATCTACAAGTAGATCCACCCGTTCATACATCCATCTTCCACACCATTTATCCAGTAGAGGATGACGGTGGGCCTGAGAGCCGCAGGAAGCGTAGGGCACGAGGCAGCGGGGCACCGTGGGCCACATGCCAGGATATTGTAGGGCAGCCGCACAAGTGCTAAAAAATGCAACGCATGGGATTATGGGAAGATCCATATTTTAATGAATCTTTTAGGCTATAAGAGATTTTGTACTTTGTTTCTCATAGAATAAACATATTATTCTCCTTAAGTATATAGATTTGCATTTAGTCTTTAACAGCCCAGATTTTTATTTTATGTTATTTTCTTTTACTTTAATCGATGAATTACTTCATTAATCGATTGATTGATTGATTTATCGATCAATTGATTGCTTGCTTGATTGATTATTACATTGTCTTTCAGATATGAGTTACCTGGTGGATTTTCCAATTATATTCTTGATTAGCTGGGCACCAGTATAGCCCTTACAAGAAGTGTTGCTGTAACACATCTCTAATGTGTTGACAGATGCTGTCAATGCTCTGAGAAGAATTAGCAAAAAAATTATTTTGCCTGGAGTTAATGAGGGAAGTCTTCCATCTGGAAGAACAATAAAACACAATAAATTTTCTGCTGGGGATCTGGAAACAGATGAGCAGATCAGGCTTGGTTTCTAGCTGCCTGAACGTCGCGTCTCTGTTGACTGATAATCTAGGTGACATTTAGTTTTTTCAACCTGGACTGTATTCATCTGGCGGCAGAAATGACAAAGGGGAATTCAACTCAGATCAACCACTAAGACTCTATTTTAGTACCAATTAATCAGGCAGGAAATACTACTGGTTCAGCATTAGACTCAACTAAATGCTTAATTAATTGGCAGTATCTTACGCTGCCAGTTCTTTGTGCCTTGGTTCTGCGCCACTTTGCATTTCGTACGGTCTGACTTCTGAGGTTGGCGAGCGATGGCATTTTTCTTATTCTTTTTTTCACACCGCCGAGGAAGCCGGAAGTGCCAGGTACGTGTGATTTTCCGGAAGGATGACAAACCCAAGCTGAAACAATAACAAAGAGTGTTAAGAGCAGTGCAAAGCCATTTCATATATGTGGACTGGGTTATTTTGGTAGATATATTTATATATACAGACACACACGGTTAGAATGTTTTAAATAAACAAAGGACTCATTTATTTATTTGTTTTAACAATTTAATATATGCAGAAACATTGGTTTCTAGGTCACTATCTTTCAGACTTATTTTTATCCTTTTAAATCTCACTCTCCCATTAGTGTGAATACTAGCAGACTATGAATAATGAGCCCTATTGGCCTGATTTGTAATCCCTACAAATTAACTTAAATTAACCCTTTCCAGCTCTGGCACTTGGCAGCCAGATGGGTAAAGAACTGAAATTGTAACCTAAAAATCCTGCAGGTACTGTTCTTTGGTAACTCGTAGATGTGGATACAGTTATGGAAGATAAAAGATATGTAGGTCACCCAAGGGAATATCGAATGAATATGAATGAATCATAATTATTATATACGAGTAATCATTCTGTCCTTCACTCTTTTATATGCCATCCAAACACAAACATAATTAAGCAAAATTTTTACACTGAGGGAGAGAATTACAAAAACGTTGATTGTTTTGTGAAATTTTCTTTAATGCCAATATGCATGTGAATGGACAGAAATGTTTTTATGAATGATTTACATTACAAAGTGGAGGGTGGCATGGTGGCGCAGTGCCCAGCGCTGTCGTCTCACACCTACGGCACCCGTGTTTGAGCCTTTGCCATGGCCCCAGGCGTGTGCAGTTTGCCTGGTCGCCACGTGCCGTCATGGGCGGGTACCTCGTGAGTGCAGTTTGTGAGGGATTAGTGGCCCATCCTGGGTTCTTCCCTGCCTTTCTACTGCAGCCTCCAGGATGGGCTCCAGACCCCCCACGACCCTGAACAGGACAAGTGGTTACAGAAAATGGATGGATTTCAAAGTTTAATATGTATATACTGTGTATATATATACATATATATATAAACAGAGAGGGAGAGCATCACCGGTGATACATGCCAGTAGCTTCCAAGCAAATACAGATCGTGTAGCCATGTCATCTATTCATAGCCACTTACACAGTACATGGTCACATGGGACCTGAAGTCTGTCCTCGAATACAAAGGGCACAAGGGGTGGAACACCACAGACAGGATACCAGAACACTACAGACAGGATACCAGAACACCACAGACAGGATACCAGAACACCACAG
>JABFDZ020000043.1:6073153-6084242 GCA_019775955.2 Pollimyrus isidori
CTGCTTGACTTGCATTGTAGAAGCTGCACGAAGCATCTACAATGCAAGTCAAGCAGAAAACTGCAGCTTTTCTTTTTAAATCCACAACTCACACAATTGAATCGCTGATGATTAGAAATGTATGGATGCTTTGATTGACTGATACCTTTATTGACCTGGAAGGATTAGGATGGAGTGAACTGGCCAGGAAGGGAAGCTCGGGGGCTTAAACCCAGACCCAGCAATAGATGAGGAAAATGCTCACTTTTGTGCTTGTTATGGATGCTGCCTTCAAAACCAAAGAATCTCAAGGTTATCTTCTCCCGAGAAAGAATCATTTTGAGCATTCAGATCTTTTCTCTTCTCTTGTCAGGTATACACTTGCTTTCTCCGCACTACTACCTGGGGGTGTATGTCATGGTTTCCACTCAATATGTAGCCTCTCAGACACGAATGAATGAATGAAAGTCACATTTATGCAGTGGTTTTCATGACACCCACAGCACTCCACAGAAGCAATGAGGAACCACTTCAGCCACCACCACTGTGTAGCCGCCACCCGGACCATGACAATCCAAGATATGTATGCTGTGTCATCCTCCATTGAATCCATCTAACAAGACGAGAACGTTGTCCTTTTTACCACATTCTCGCCAGACATGCTGCTGCAATCATTCCTTCACCGAAGTGTATCCTCTTTAATGTCAAAGTTCTTAGATGAGTCTTTGCTGAATAGTGTCACTCTGTCACATGTACAAATATCATCCACACGGAACGTTCTAAAGGGAGTTTTCAATTTCGGGGAAACGGATGTGTTCATACTGTATAAACACCAGTCCCAATAGAGTCATCATTGTTTACATCACAGTGAGTTACCCTGTTGATGTGCTGAAATTCCTAATTCCCTGGACTTTGACTTAAATTATCGGTAAGCTACAATCATAACGTTCCATTATAAATTTTCCCAACTGAGTGTTCCTTAGTAGTTTCCAATCAATTATATAGACTCCCACTCCATTTTACTAACCTAACAGTAAGTGAAATTGTAACTCTCGAGAAATCTGACTCCGGCGGACTCCGGGGCTCAGCATCTATAAATCTTTACGTATATTCGGCATTGATGATGGTATTGATGAAGCCGCCGGTTGTCTTTAGCTTTAAGAGAGCAGGATTGCATTAATATGAAATGCAAGCGGACAGTCATATTACACATGTGTGAAAGAAGGAAGGTGCTCTGCTGTGCATGTTAAGAGGGCGAACCGGGGGATTGTAGCTATCTGTGTTCCCTGCGTTTCTTCTTCCTGATTCTGCTTTGTTGCGTCTGATCTGCTTTCCTTCTTCTGGGAGTTACGCTTCACCTGAGCTCCATTCTCTCTAGCAGGCATTTGGCTTCGTGTAGTTATCGTCATTTTTCTTTTGTTTCTCCAGCCGACTGAAAGAACATTTATTACATTCCCCCCAAAAGGGAATCGCCCCCCCCCTTGTTTAACAAAAACATTTATTGTATGTCACAGCAAAGTGAATCCCCCATCACCACCCCCCCCCCAAAAAAAAAAAAAAAAAAAACTCAGGTCTGATTCCAAACTGCCCGTGAACACAATCACTTTCACACTCGTGAAATGTTCTTCTGATCTTTACTGTTTAATTGGTATATAGAGAAATGAATCCTGAATCAGGCACAGTGACTCGCCTCACACCTCCAGGGTTGGGGGGTGTGGGGGTGCATGTTCTGCGATGTCACATGGGTTTTCTCCAGGTACTCCGGTTTCGTCCTGCAGCCCATAGGATGCACAGTTATGCCAATTGGCTAATCTCATAATTCAGAGATTTTTTTAATAGTGGTCATATGTATGAGCTATGTAATAGTTTTATACACCGGCATCCATTCTGTGATACTCTCTAGGCCCCTAGAATAAGTGTTTGGAACATGCATATTTCATACAATTATATGCAATATAATTGCATATAATTATATGCAAGTTCCTTTATTAATACAGCATGCCAGGTAAAGACTTACATAAAAGTACAATAAGCATTTTTAACGTATTGTGTGTTCTAAATAAGAACATAAAATATTCCTTATTAATTCTAAGCCCATGCTATCTTTCAGCCTCTTGGCTCTGACGCTGTATAACTGATTTTTGCAATGTTTAAGAAAACCGAATGCGTTTTTTTTCTCTCATCCCCTTGGAAGAGTGTCAAACGGAGTGTAATGAATAAGCTTGCATTGCGGTGCCTCTAACAGCTCCCTCATTTTCCATGGGAACCGGTGGCGGCGTCAGGAAAAAACATCCATTAGTTGTAAATGGAGCCATAAACGCTTGTGAATTAAAGCCTAACAATCACACATCACACACAGCAGGCTGATCAGTTTAGAAGATAGCAGACAAATAAAGGCGACATAGACTGCATCTGACTGATCCCGTGCTGCTTTTGTTTGGTCCCAGTATCATTATCTGCCTTTTACACCCTTATATATTCTTCATAAATACCCCTTGTTAAGTCTTTGTCTATGCCCTCAGCAGGCTCCGATATTAAAAGAGTGATATTCCATCATTTCTGCAGCAAAATTTATGACTCTGGATTTTGATTTCCACAATGAAATCTGAAATTGGTCTGCATGTTAAAAACCTAGACTCGGGGTTAAGGTAAGATTAGTATCTGTTACCGCATTAAAGATTAACTTCAAACGGGTCCGACCTCTAGAGTTAATGTACTTGCAAACCCGCTGAAGTAATCAGACATTTAATCATAATTACTAAAAGCACAACATCATTCCTTGTAAAGCTGTCTGGCTCGGGGCACTGCGCGTGTTACTTCAGTGGACCTTTTAAATGTGACCGTTGTGTCCACAGCGTTATAATTGCCTTCTGCTTCCGAGTGCGAGTGGATAAATATTTTAGTCTTTTCTCTCTGTCAGGGGGATGTAAAGTGGATCTCTAAGGGAAAGCTGAGCTCCCTCCTCGCTTCATACGTCGGGGATTAACATATCGTTATTTCAATGAGCTTCCGCAGTTACTTCGCTGAAGGCTGGACAGACCACATGGCGAGCCTGACAAAGAGGCCTAACGCCCATTTCAGATACTTATTTGACAAATCATGTATTTAAATAGGTATTTTGAGGTTGGAATGTACAGAGAGGGGAATGTAAAAAAGCAGATGAACACCGCTGGTGCTGGTTCAGAAAAATGAGATCTACTTAAGAAAACATGAACACGGAGTAATGATCTTGTTGAATCATAAACCATCTTGGGCACAGGTGTGTAAATACTATCTTGTTGGGAAAAAAAAAGAGAGGAACATTTGCTTTTAAGCAGTATTTTGTTTCCAGCGAACAATACATATCCAACATTGCTTTCTGTGGAATTTGATATTCCACCGTCTGTGAGCAGTAGAGATGATGCATCAACAGCGCTGGTCATCCAGAAGAAGAAGGAAAAAAAACGAACACCAGATGACAACATGGAGAATTGCATCAAAGCATTTTAGCTCTAACATTACCAGTCTAACAAAAGGGAAGTATGGTATTACAAGGAATGAATATTCTGCGTGCCAGTGCCGGTTAGAAGGAATGTGGGGCCCATCACACACAAATAAAGACTGTGCTGTTCAACTTCACTGAAGTGCTACTTGCCTTGTAAAGCTTCGGATTTCTATCAGACTGTAGGAGTCCATTCAATCATACTGAAAGCCCATTAACGTGTGTCAATATGGGGCAGCGTAGATAACACATAACAAAACTATAGATGGCTTCTATATGAACAGAATACAGAAATGGCACTTGATCTGATCCTCCAGAAGCATAATAGGTTTTCAAAGTCTATTTCTTTCAGACACTCCTTTGCTACTCCAATTTACTCTATTTTATCTGGCTTATTTTTCACAATCCTAGAGTTATAGAGCAATAATTCTCATGTTTAATTAGGTGTCTATTCAAATTTATTTCATAACAATTTACGTTTCAATTGTAATATTGTTGCAGTGACTAGTGTACTTGTCCCTTTTTGCCATTATTTCACTGATTACAACATCTGTAGTACTATGAAAACATTACATGAGGCCTACTTATACGGTTCCTATAGCATATATATGCAGTAAATCTCTCCTTTGATGTTGTTCTTTCACTTTACTGGGTGCACTGTCATATCCCCAATGGGTGATAAAGTAAATACAGTAGCTATAAACAGAAATTATGGCAGCTATTATTATCATTAAGACCACGTTCCACTAATGCAAACAAAAAGGTCAAGAAATGCTGTTTAACAACAGACAAGCGTCGCGCGGGTGGTTTCTTCGGAGAGAAGATCATCAAATGATTCTTTAAACGGGTGCTGCTGCTGGGAAGCTCATTCACAAATCAAATTTACTGAGGCTCAGTAGAATTTGAGTACCATCCCCTTTCCCACAAATTGATTGCTAATGTACAGCAGCCAAGAGACCAGAGGAGTCTATCATCAAAGATGTATTGGTCCTAACCGACATGACATCACTTGGTGAATTGTTCCCGGCTCTTGACGAATTCTACATCCCTGTATGTAATAATATACTGGAGGGAAATATCATTCAGAATCCATCTTTAATGGTGAACGCTTCAAGCATCACTCAGATGAAAACTGCCATCTGGATGGCATTGCTTGAGTCAATCAATTTGTCACATTAATTCGAGCACAAGTGACAAACAGTTAAAATCCCTTCAAGTACTTCCAAATCAAAATGCTCACACGGGAAATAACAAGGGATTTAACTATGGCATATTAAATCTTGGATATGGCACAAATCATTAAGACATTCTTAATTTTGTGATAAGCTTAATTTTTTTAAATTTGTACAGCAGAAAGTTAGCACAGATTTTAAGTAAACTTTTAGTATAGAGGTACTTTTGATTGTGGGCATGGAGGTTGCACCTTGATGAACCACAGACTCACATTACATTACATTCATCACAACATTACAAACCACATGACTGGATAAAAAAGCACAGTTGTGTCACACCTATTAGTTAGTGCGGTTTGGGTCTTTGCCTCTCCATTTTGTTAGGCCAATTGGCTTCTCTGAAATTGCACATAGCGTACGATTGTGTGCGTGAGTGCATGTGTGTATGTGCCCTGCAATGGAATGACCTCCTATCCAGGGTACATCCTGGCCTCGTGCCCAGTATCACCTGGGATAGACTTCAGACTCCCCTGCAATGGACGGGCGTGAAATTTACCGTTAACAGAAAAGTATTCCTGTGGTAAGTCTTTTTGGTAATCCTTTATCTGATTTTACTATGCTTGGCAGAACTTCTCTTTGGTTGCTTAAAGATCACTCATGGGTAAAAGTGTTTAGGATATTCCAGATCTTGAATGTGACACAAGTGATATTTCATCACTCAAGGAAACGCCCTTTTTATTTATTCTTAAGGCAACAGGAAACTAAATTTTCCATTGCATTTAATCATTTAATTTAATATTTTAGCCAAATCATTAGCAAAAATTTTAAAACCACTAATCCAGTGTTCACTATTTCTTGTCGGTGTCATGAACTCGGACAAATTTGGCATTAGGCAGAGGCACGACGCAGGCCGAAATATTGGACGACCCACTGGCGGCTCCACAGGACAACAGCGTTTATTAAGTGAACAAAAAAAAGAACAAGAAAACACTGACAAAAACAAAGGACCACGAGTAAATGGGGATGAACAAAGACTGACTACAAAACGGGCCAGGTAAACAGGTTACATCGCCCAACACAACGACCACAATCAAGGAACCACCAAGGAACAGAACTCAGGCAGGGACTTAAATACTAAAACTGAACTGGGAGAGAGCGGGGGGTGAGACAGAGACCTATCCGATAGGGGAGGGTGCAGGACAATGAGCCATCGGGAGAACACACAAGTGCAGCAACAGGAACAGGCAACAGGTGGAACAATTAAGTCAAGGAACTAAAACTAAGAACTAACCAAGAAATATGGAAAACAAATGTAACACTGGGGGAACAAGAGACAGACATGGAGCGCGGGCAAAGCAGAGAGGAACCAAAACCAAACACAAACCACAAGACACGGGAACTAGAAAACTCATAGAGATGAAACACTTGGGAACAAAATACAGAAAGAGAGGAGGTGGGATTCAAACGCATAACACAGAGTTTAATGCTCAGCTCATTGAGACATGCGGCTGACAGGGAGCAGGGGAAACACTACAGACTAGGGCAACGGGGCAAAGGACACAGACTGGGGCAACAGGAACTGACCCTGACAGTCAGTTAATCAGTGTTAATTACTTTTTAGCTCTGGATCAATTAATTAAAGGTAGAAAGAGTACAAATATCACAAGTGATGGAATGAACTGATGGAATCTCCATGAATAACACTAATACGTAACTTTTTAGTTTTGTTAAAGCAATTAAAATGTATTGCGAGTGCTAATTTAATGAATGGTATCACATGACCCGAATCCTGCAAGACATCTAATTAATCCAAATTCATAAACAGCCCGTATGTAATCCTATACAAAACAGGAAATATAGGAACTTGACAGAAAATACAGCAAAATGTGTTGTGGGAGGGTACAATGGGGGGGCAGGGGGCATTTTTTTAGTTAAGATGTGGTGCAGGTCCAGAAAAGTGGAAATGTAGATATAAAACGGAACTTTTAAAATTCCGTGGCTTAAAAATAGTAATGAAATATACCTTCAACAAGAACAAGCAATTACACGCAGGAAAGAAAGGGCTAAACGACGTTAAGCTGGTGTATTCCAATTAACTTTGAGGCATCTTAGTTTGGTTCTTAAACATTTATATCTTTTAAACTGCAGAACAACAGCATATTATAAAAAGATTATAAAAACTCACATTTTTTTCTCCCATAGGAAAGCATCACCGCTTACGGATGTCTTTCCCTAAAGTAATAATGTATCTCATTTTAACTCAGCAAAGTGCTATCTTAATTATTTTTCTTAAAATTGCTGCTGGAAAAATAAACAGCATAAAAGGGATTCAAATATATCAGTGAGTCACTTTGGAAAATGGAAGAGAAAACTTTCTTCAGCTTCAAATGAGCCTTCTGTGAGATGTCGGTGGGTGACTTTTCACAATAAATGAGCTGGATAAGAGCAATTAAGTGTTTAACTTGGTGCACGGATGTCTTCCTGAAGTCCTTTTTGGGGGAGATTCCCACGACCGGCTGTTTTGGTGAAAACGGGACCCTGCGGATTGTGAATGAGGTTTGCGAATGTCTCCTGTGAAGACGCTATTGATTTTATGATTGTCTTCTAAGGAAGAAGTCCAAAAACATAAAAGTAAGAAGTCTTAAATAGTTTAAGGTTTTACAAACTGAAGGTATTGCTCTACAGTTTTTTTTTTTGGAAGTATTTTGCAAAATCACATAATTTAGAATAGTTCATGGAGGCAAGAACGTAGATTTGGGTTTGGATGGTACAGACATGTCCAAATCGATCCTGTATCGTGTGTGTTTGGGGTCCATTGGATGCGGTGGATC
Source organism: Pollimyrus isidori (assembly GCA_019775955.2). Lineage (NCBI taxonomy): Eukaryota > Metazoa > Chordata > Actinopteri > Osteoglossiformes > Mormyridae > Pollimyrus > Pollimyrus isidori. The sequence goes on from JABFDZ020000043.1 coordinate 6,080,617, forward strand.
TCTTCCTGGCCTGACTTGGGCTCTCTGAATGGCTGCATCGTACCTTCCTTGGTGTTTATAATGGAGTGCTGACCCTTACACTGCAAGACCAGAGTCTGATCAAAGATTACAGTTCATTTGCCTGAACGGCTTAATGAAGTGGCCTGGCTGCCGCGCTGAACGGAGATCCTGCCACTCCGGGGCTCCTTTCAGAACCGCCGGGAATTCCTGGGGCCCCCCCCGACCTGCACGAGGATGCCCACTTGGCAGCAACAATACCGAGCCCAGCGCCGTGCGGCCCAGGCGTGAGACACGAGGGATGGGTGCCCCCAGGGAGGGCTTTGCCACCGCCTGGCGGGGGAGGGCTAAGATTACCCCCACCAGTGAGATGCCACTGACCCAGGCGAGCTTCTCTATCACACCGACTGTTGCGGATGTGTGGCAGGCGGTTGGCCGAAAGCCAGCGTCCACCTTGAAAAATCACGGTACACGTTACTTCTCCCACGTTCTTATACTAAACATTGGCTACGTGGCTCCAGGCACGACCCACTGATAGAGTTAACGAGGATCACCTTTATTTTGCTGGGTACTTCGTATGTAGAATGGATTGGCTTGGAGGATTACTTGGTGTCTTTTGTTCCTGAGGCACAAAGTAACTCATACTCTTCATATGACACATGACGCATATAAAAGATGGGTCTTTGCACGTAGTCCCTAAAAAGAATCCACCGTTACGATGTATTTTACCGATAGACGCTTTTGTGTGTTGGTGATTTTTTTTTCTCTTTTAAATGCGCCAAAGTCACATCCGATTACAAAAATATAAAGACGAGTAAAGCGTCAAACTCCGTAAAAAAAATGGTGCCTGTGTAGTTATGATAAGTGAGAAGTTATGACGGCTTGAGTTTCGGTACCAGTGTGCTGCCTGTGTTCGCCGTGCTCCCGCACAGGCTGAATAATCTCTGTACACGACTGGGCCCGGGCAGATAAAGGGAGGCGCGTTCTGACGCGCACAGCACGGACATACGTGGATGGCGGGATAAATCTGATGAGCGCGCGCGACCACGTTTGCAGGCCTGGCAGCTTCTGGCTCGCCAACCTCGCTGCTGCCTCCCCAGAAACGAGGTCTGGCTTGATGCCAAATCCAGTCACTATTTCAGAGCCCCGTTAAATTGCCAAAGGTAACGAGAGACGACTTTCATTTTTAATTTTTTATTTTTTTTTTGTCACCCAGGAATCCATCAGCTGTGAAAGGCAGTTAAATAAACAACGCTGGTAACTTAACATTTTTACAAGGATTTCATGCAAGGCGATACTATGCTTATCTTGGTAAAGTCTATCACTATATAATCTCTGTACACATTATAATATAGCATTGTGTTATAGGATGTATAGCACTACTAATATAGCACTAATGGTACTATTACTACAGTGCTACTGTGTTCATAAAGGCTATTGTTTATAAACGTCGATAATTGTTTATGCACGCATTGTGATATTTCCAAACTTGTTTCAAGTGTGTTTTATTGTAACCATCTCTGCTTCCTGATGGAAGTTCCGTACTCCAGCTTTGATCTGCAGCACATTATTGAACGAGCAAATGATGACCGTTGCATCATTTCTCCACAATTTTACGTCCCTGCTGAGAGAGCGTCTGTGCAGTTATTGGTCCAGTTATTTGCTTATTTATTTATTTCACCCTGGTGGCTCAGTCCGTCGACATCAGTGTGAGGGAAGTACAATACTTTGCGGAGCGTTTGCGATTGTAGGGTTTACCGCGACGGCCCTGTATAAGAACGTCAATCTTCCTTAACAAAAAAAAAAGCTTGTACTGCAAGGCGGATATTATAGGTCTGAATGAGTAAAATTACTGAGAAAAGAAGAACGGAGGAGATTTTTCAAGAGATTTTAATAGTCCCCTCCATTCCAAACAGCAGACAAAATGAAATTTAATAACTTTTTCTAATGGAATAATTCATCCAGACCTCAGAAACGTTCCGTCCTTGAGAGATTCTGCCCTCCGCCTATAAACTGAGCCATATAACATGAAAGCCTCACAACAGAGGTCCAGGTGAAGCCGTTCCTATATCTGTGCAATAAAGACAGTCGCCTTCAGTGACTAGTTACCCCCCAAAGAAGGGAACAATGGCTAGCATGCAAGGAAATCGGGCAAAGAAACTCTATCATTTTGTCCAAAACACCTTGATGCCCTTGGGGTCCTTCGATAATGACTTTTGCCCCACTTGTAGGAAAGGAGCTAAAGCTGAACGTATTTGAACTTATTGTCATGTAAATTACATCATAACGAGAACATGAAATGAAAAAAACTACTGGGGACATGTCGTATTTCGGCATTCTGTTTTATCTCGTGAGCCCTGCAGTTGATACACGAACTGTGTGATCTACAAGCATACGTTTGAAACCCAGAGAAGCCAATCCCACAATGGATATTTATCTACAAGAGTATAATAATACTGTATACACTTGTTGACAAATTCTTCAGATTATTTGTTTGTTTGTCAATATATCTATCTATCTATCTATCTATCTATCTTTCTGTCTGTCTTTCTATCTATCTTTAGTGATTTTTCCTGGCATGATTTTTTATTTAATGCTGATTGTACTGCTTAGTGGCAGTTATATTTCCTGCCCTCAACTTCATATTTTCTGTGTCCAATCATTCTTTTTCCCATCAGGATCTGTACTTCAAGACTAAGGAACAGCTTCATCTCAACAGTAATAAGAATGTTAAATACATACTGACATCTTGCAGCATAATCCCTGTCACCACTGTAATTTATTAGCCACTGACACTTTAAACCTCAGCACCTTGTATGTTATTGTATATTGTAGTTATTGTATGTTATTGTTCACTATAGTATTATTATTACTGCCATTGTTCTTCTTAATTATGTGCACAAATGACAATAAGTCATTTGAATGTTTCAATACTTTTCCTTTGTTTCAGAACAGTTGGTGTGCGTATACTGACTGATGTAACTATTCCCTAGAAGATTAATGCATATCTGTTTCAAAGCAGGTCACCCCTGCTGCAGACATTTTCTTGTTAAGATGTTAACTCAAATCATATTTGACATAGCTCTTTAAAACTTTTGCAAAGGCATTATATGGTCGATGAACTGAAAATGATTAAACTTTTAAACAGATTACCCCAAAACTGAAGCAGCTCTGCATAGTGATAGCCAGATGTTTCATCCCATTAAAACGATAACTCCAAAAGTATTTGACAGATCTTTTTCAAACTTCACATTGTGTCAGTAAAAATCTGGCAAATTCTGAGACATATCACACTAAACTTGAGGCAATAGCACTTAGGAGTTAAGGAAAGACACTTAGATAAGATGCTTGACCTTGTGGACAGGACAGCTGTAGTAGATTGTATCACTGTACTAACTCTGATTTTTGATGGATCTTACTACCACTTCACAGAAAAAGATATTTGAATGAAAATCTACACATAAAACAAACAAAAATAGAAATTGCAGTGATAAGTGGTAGCAGGGGATAAAAACAGCAACGATAGGTGGCAGCAGAGGACAGAAACAGCAGCGATAGGTGGCAGCAGAGGACAGAAACAGCAGCGATAGGTGGCAGCAGAGGACAGAAACAGCAGCGATAGGTGGCAG
>JABFDZ020000043.1:6108286-6122334 GCA_019775955.2 Pollimyrus isidori
GCATGTTTTTGGACTGTGGGGGGAAACCGGAGTACCTGGAGGAAACCCCACGGGGAGAACATGCAAACTCCACACACGTAATCCAGGCGTAGACCAGAACCCGGGTCCCAGAGGTGTGAGGCAACAGTGCTAACCACTGGACCACCGTGCCGCCCCTAGGAGCAATCATCTCATACTTATATACAAAAAAAGTATATTCTTTCTACAGTAGTGATCATGTTCCGTTCGGCTGTGTAGAACATTCTTGTTCTCCTGCAGTCTTGTCTACTACCACCTGAGCATTTCCTCATGAAAGCTACCGCAGGTCAAGAGACAGTAAGCTGGAGACGTACGTAACTCAAAATACATCTATCCTTCCATCTGCCCACCCATCCATCTGTATTCTGTTAACTGTCTATTCAGGGCTTCAGAGTGTCCGGGGGTCTATCCCAGAGGAGGACGGAGAACACCTCTAGATGGGGCACCAACCCGTCGCAGGGCACTCTCACACATGCACGCCTATGGGCAATCTGGTGACTACAATGAACCTCAGCATCTACCTGGAGGAAACCCCACGATGACATGGGGAGATCGTGAAAACTCCACACATATAGAACCCAGGCAGAGACTAGAACCAAGAGGTAAGAAAAATACATTGTAAATAAAATTTGTTTCTATAAAATTATCAAAGACATTTCTTTATGGACGGGCATCCCATCTAGGCTGGACCCCAGCCTTGTTCCCTCTGCTGCCTGGGATGAGTCCCAGCCTCTTCTGCGGCCCTGACCAGGATACGATGGGATCACCAGCTTCATTTGTCTGGGCCAGGGTGCGGCTTATCTTTAATCAACAGGGCTATGACTGAGTTTAGGTGTTAAAGACACAGACAACTGGCTGAGGGCTACAGAGCCAAAACTAGCATGCAGTACTTGAAGTGGGCTGGTACTCACTGGTACACAGTACAGTTCCAGCACCTCTTTGTTTTTCTCTTCAGAGTACTGGCTACTCTCAATATCTGCTGGTACTGATTATTATTTTCCTTCGTTTTAATTATTAATCGCTGTTCTGTTAGAATGCTTACACTTCTCTTGAATTGCATATACTGTAATGTCAAAACAAAATAAAATCCATAAAGTAACAATTCGATCCCATTAAAATATATCCCAGTAATACCTATTATCAGTAGTAATACCCAGTATAAAAGCCTATTAATTAATTGCTCCCCATAAATCATTTTAATTATATGGTGCAAAAAGTGTTTTCCCTTAAACAGTTTATTTGCAGGTTTATTTTAATTCTTAGTTCATAAGTGATTAATTGTATGGAGGTGACCATGAGAAGCTACACCAAGCTTCTTATGTTATTCTGTTACAATTCAAAGTCCCTTCATCAGTGGCTGATCCAGTAATTAGCAGTGCAAGACTCCTCAAACAAGTCTTTGTCTCTTTTTTCAGAGATATTAGCTATTAGATGTCTTCTGTGCAACAGCCTGGGAAATACGCAGATCTTGAACATAATCATTTCTTTTGAACAACTTTTTTTGGTCTCAGCTCTGCCACCTCTAAGTAATCCCAACAAAATGCTTTTATCTTAACAACTGAGGCTCTTAGCCTCACTAAATACTGTAAAAATGTATTTGCATTGTTTCATGTTCATCATTCATATGCACATGCTAGTAAAGATGAGCTAAATCCTTTTGCTCTTGGTCCATTCTGTCACACTTCCTCCTCCAGGCCTGAAGGGGCAGCATTCCTAAAATGGAGCATAACATACATTTAGCATAATTGCCACACACTGTTATCACAATTGTTTTTTCTTACCTGTTCTGATTTTATGGAACATCAGGTCAGGTCAGATTGGGGAGCAGGCGATGATGTAGAGAATGGCTATCCGTCTGCCTCAGCCAGATGTTACACGCCCATCCCTTTGGCCTGGTCCAGCCACTCGGGTCCTCAACCATGCGGATCCTCGGCGAGGCTGAGATGAGGAAATGTTTCCATGCAAGCATTAAACAAAGTCAGAGAAAGAACAAACCCCTGGCAGAATCAACTGAGAATCAATTGAGAAGAACACAGAGGTTCCTCATCCACTCTGCACAACACTCACACTACCTGGGTACAGGCCGGCCATAGTCTCAGCATGTTCACAGGGCAACTCGATCAGCTGAGACAGTATTGCATTCCTCCTGCCCCACGGCACAGCTTACACCTGGGTGCATACCTAGAAATTCTCTGCCGCCTGACAAAATGTCCCCCGTAAAGTGCTGGGCCCCCTGAAGCCACTAGGGTACCCGTGGACCCCACTACACCCCTGCTTACACCTGTGATACATCTGAACATCCTCTGTAATGCTCAAGTGTACCAGTCACCTGATCTCTGCAGTTGACCCGGACCAGATTTCCCTGTTAAAAAAATAACCTGCTTTGAACAGCATGGCTGGTTCCTGTGTTATGCTATATCCTTTTCAGAGGGAGGATGGTTTGGACAAACCTGTGTGTGTGTGTTTGGGGGGGGGTCCTTAAACCTATTCTTAATGGCTAAAGTACCTGGACTTAAATTACCAACAATTACCAAATTAGCCTATATTAACTACTACATCCATTTGCTCTGCATCTATCTTTGTACTCCCTCAGTTTACAGGCTTCAATTTATACTGCATTTCACATTTTCAGTCCCAAGGCACTGGGAGGGAGTGGGTGTGTATTCACATCGTCCACAACGAATATCCCTTCGCTGCGCTGCAGAACTCGGCGGTTTGGGAGCTCCTTTGTCCCCACTGCAGTAAGACTTTTCAATAATACTGTCTGACCTCATCCTCCTATTCCACCCCCACCCCCTCGTTTATCTATTATTATAATTAATTGTGTTTTATTTATTTTTATTTATTTATATCGGCATTTAGCATTTTTATTTATTTTAGAATGAGCTACCGGATATCTGAATTTCCCCCTGGGGATAAATAAAGTATCTATCTATCTATCGGACATTATACATATAACAGAGTTTCAGCAGTGAGGAAAAAACACAGCCGATTATCCTCTTGAAGACTCCTGGTAATCTATGTCATGAGTTACCTCACTGTAGGGCTCCTGTGTTGCTTCCTATTCATCTGTAAAATAAAGTTGCATTGTAAGACCTGCTTGATGTTTGAATGTGCAGAGTTGAAATGGGTCATTTTACAAGAGGTTTTTGATCAGATTGCACTGGTTTACCAAATTAAGTAAATAAGGTAAAATGTACCAAACAAACAGATTTAAGAAAATGCAAAGTATTAATTTTAGTCCTTTGGTGTGGTGGGTAATTTCAGTTTGTAACCTGGACCAGTGATCTCAGATCAGAGGTATAACTGTTATTCATCAACATATATTGCATAATGGCTTTTTATATAGTCAAAGTTCTATTGTAGGATGCCCAAGACAGAATGCAGAGACACTGTGGATGGTATCGCACAGCATGGATCCCACCCGACAGGCTGATGTGTACATACAGCGATCTGCATCAAGGGCATTTTCCAGAAGCAGTGCACCTGCAAAGCCTCCAGCTTTGTGGCGGACTCATGGACTTTGTCCTGCTCAGTCTGACAGAAGGTTCAGTACAGGAGCATCACGCCGGGTCCTCCAGGCTCAGCAACAGCTGCCACCCCGTGGCTGTCGACACACTAAATACCCTCCATCTTCCCTCAGCCCTGATAAATACTTAATGTTCTGCTGGCTAGCAACCAATTCAGGTGGTTTAATTATATATAGCGATATATAGCGAGATTAACTGAACCGTGTTGTGCTCTCAGAACACAACGTGAATGTATCAATTTAAAAAGAATGTTTCGTTTTAAAATTCCCATTCTAGTTGTGTGGAACCACCGTACGAGATTCAATTGAGTTCATTGAAAGTAACTTTTCACAGTGTATTTAAACCGCGCCCCCCTGCATTCGCCCTGCCCTTGGTCCTGGGGGGGAACCCATTTTATGCCGCTCTATACCTGTATAATGACAATAGAGACCACTCAATTCGACTTTGCTTGAATCCATGTCCCCAAGACATTAGTTCCTTTCAGGTCCTTTTCAGGGTATTTTCTTTGTGAAGAGTCACATTCACTCCAAAAAATAGTTAAGTGTCTCTCGAATGGTGGTAAGGCGTAGTTTCGAGTAACATGAGTTTTATAGAGATTCATACTTAGCTTTGTAATCGGTCCTTTGATTTGGAACAATGCATATATATGTTGATAGGTCTCCTTATTAATTAATGCATTTAATAATGAAATGGATAAAAAAGAATGTTTATTATTTTTTTTCTTTTCTATTGACAAGACATGAACAACTGTCAGTCCTTCATGGATAATGAAAAAAATCATGCAAACAGTATTTATTCATATCAGTTCTGTAAATTATATACTTAAATCAAATATTTATGAAAGGGTTGACACCCTAATACCATTCTCTGTGTTTCTGATCCACCTGAATATGATATCCAGTGTTTTAATAGCATTAGAATATGTAAGAAAATGTTTCTTAGTCGGTAAACGTTTAAATGTTTTTGGTTAGAAGTCGACCAGCTGTGAAGGTAAAGGTAGCAGCTGAAGTGCATAAAGATGACCTGCCGCTTTAGCCCAACAAGCCATGTATCATTCTGGCATTCTGCCTCGTCCTCTAGGGATCTGAAAAGGTTAACTGGCCTCTAGGTCCAAGTACCTTCCACATGGCCTCATCAGTGCTTTGTAAAGAGCACATGGTTCCGGTCAACACATGCCACACTTAGCTACGGTACTATATATGCTTTTCAAAGTATTTAATCACTTAATCATCTCTTTATCAACAGGACATATGGTCCAGTGATTTTGTTTTTTCATCCCTTCTTCTAACATGTCTTCAGCTGTTGGGAGGATGAACATCAGTGCCCCTGCCTGAGAGATATTAAAGGCTTCGACGTAACTATTTCCTGAAAACAGTTGTCCTGGTATCACCCTTTCCAGTAAGGTGTCACCCTTTCCAGTAAGGTGTCAGCCTTTTCCAACAATGCCAGTGAAATCTAGCAGGGGCATTCCAGCACACTCTGCACCATCAACACATCCTGAAACAGGAAATGCAATGTTTAGCTTTATATAGATTCTTAAGGGACATATATAATATTGTGCTAATTAAAGCAGAGTTGTCAAGTTGAACTTTCCTTTACACCTTTTCATTATTCCGAAGAAATAAAAAGGATTACCTGTATATACGGTACGCAAACCTAAGTAATGTATATTACAGCTGATTTCCTTCATTCTGCGTATTACACTATACAGTACAGTACTGCATAAATATTTATAGCGTGGACATAACTGGTGCACAAGTACACATTCACCTTCAAAAATGATATGTGCAGCAACAGATTGTAACAGGGCAAACATGTACGTACTTTATGTGGATTTGCGTTACTATAATAAGATATTACTGTGCATGTCCTTTGTACCGCAAAGGAAGTACGATATATAGCATATAGCATGTTTATAAATGTACTAAAAATGTTATAAATGGTGCAAATGCAACATTAAAACAGTATCTTAAGATGTTTGACAAAAACCACTACCAGTAGCCTATAGTATGCTTGAAATATCAGCTTGCTTATCGACCAGTTGGCTTAACAATCTAGTCAAATGAAAAGAACTCGGTTGTTAAGTGAAGAGTATGTGCCTGTATAGGTTTGACCATAAGAAACCTTAACCTTAAATATCTCATTATAGTAACTCTCTCTTGAGATGTTACAAGTCACAGGTTTTTGTATGTGTAAACACTGATTAATCTTTACTGGAGCGACACAAACCAATCCGGTGTTTTTATAACCCTACCATTTAACAATAGTAAACATTCTTCAGCTGCAGTTTAATCCAGTTCCTTAATAATAGCAGCACCAGTTAGGGATGTTTTTCCTGCCATGTTTTTACCTTAGACACGCCGTCATCCTGTTACAGTTGCTATTGAAACCCATGGACTGCTGTCCATAAGCCTTCACCATGGCTCAGTGGGTAGCGAAACAGCCTCATATCTCCAGGAGCCAAGACTTCCTGTTTTGCCCGAGGTCACATGGCCCATGTTGTGCAGGTTTGCTCTGTATCAGTGGTTTTAAACCTGGTCTTCAGGGACCTCCAGGCTTCCTGCACTTTTGACTCCCTGCCAGCATTTTTGTAGGAAGCTGGGAGGGAGCAAAAACGTGGACCGGCACCGCTCACTGCACTCCTCTTTCCTCCTGCAATCCAAAAACATGCCATTATGTGAACATCTCTAAACTGCCAAAAGGAAAACTCATATATATTCCTTTGTAATTCCTTGTAAAAAAAAAAGAAAGAAAAGGAGTTAATTAATTTCGGTGTTTCAGAGACAAATTTATTTTAAATTAGATAATTATATGGATTATATGATTAATAGGTTCCTTGAACAAAAGCCATTTCATGAAGGCTTGTGATTTTGTGATTCAGAACATGGTGAATGTTCCACACACCGACAAACCATTATAAGAAGGGCAGGAAGGTCAAGAACATGTACAGCTTTACCAGTGTTGAAAATGCGCCCTTAAAGCCTGTCCTTCAGCTTCTGTTGCCATGCTGGAAGATAACAAGGTGCTATCAGATAAGATGCGGCTACCATCTGACAGATCTACTTCTTTCCATGACTGGTGACAACGTTGAGAGAGTAATGCTTCTCATAGGTCATTGGTAGGTATGTCTCATTGGTGGGTAAATATCGACATGTCACTGGATTTACTAATAACTTCACAGTGTTTCAGGGGCAGCAGAAATGTAACATGAAGGTTCACTTTTGAATTGAATTTGTTAAATTTTATTACTATTACTAAACCTCTGAATGTCATTGTAGGGGTGTGAGGATGGATGGGGCATTCAGGGGTCTCCTCTGTCCTCCCAAACTCTTTAACATTGTTGTGCTCTATTGTGTCCTAAAGGACGGTTATAGCCAGAGAATTGAGATGGTTAATATGGCCAAATCACGTAGGGTTATGGAACTTGCAGTAGCTTTTGCTTGCCTGCAAAGGTGTGGATTTGCTGCCACACAGACTCATCTGGTCTCGCGCTGAGCGTAATGGATGCCAGGCAGATGGAATTTGACAGCCTTCGTTGGCACCAATCCTGGGGAAAAATGCCAAGGAAAACACAGTCATGGAGAAAAGATTGGCACTCCCCAGACTCAACTGAGCCCGAATTAAATGTCATGATAGATTAATCTTTATAAATACAGTAAACCTGCTAGAATCACAGCACAAGTTCAAAAGTACAGTCAATCCTTCTGCATTGCAACTTTCCCTGGCACGGTTTTGATATATATATTTTTGGGGAGCTCTTAGGAATATTGGGATGGCTACAGTGACACACAAAGTCCAACAGATTTAGTAAGGCGTACAGGTAAATGCATAAAATGTACTTACAGTGCTGGTTTGGAGGATGCCAAGCATGTTTACTGCAGCCTCTCGCGTGGCGTCTCGCAAAGACCTGCAAATGATCTTCGTCTCTCACTTTTCTTCTACTTCTTCTCCGTTGTTCTGCTCCAGTCACATGTTTGCTTTGCTTGCCATGGGGACCAAAAAGATATTCTGCGCATTTTTTTTTTCAGATCAGAAGGCCTGCACCCCAAATTCTCGCAAATTCCAAGGGTTCGAATGTATACCACCTACAGGTGTTTACATGACAGGTCCAGTTGGCTACAACAATCTAGTGGCTCAAAAAGAGCCCAGCTTTTAGGATACTATACACCTATACACTGAATGACAAGTACTTTAATCCTCAGAAATTTGTGTGTGTGCACTAAGCGATTTTGCGGTGACACTTGTATGGAAAATCTTCAAGCAATTTCTACCTCATTCTAAGGTTTGAAGGACAACCAAATAATTTTTGTACTACTGTAGATGAGTCTGCATTTTACTGTCATCATTGATTATTAATGTACATCATGCACAGCAGATGAATCAAGAGAAAAGAAAAAAAAATGCACTCCTCAGATCTGTCCTGTCACTCTGTTCATATACTATATTCCGATTGAAGTTAACCTTACAAAGAGCCTTACGGACATTTTAAAAGGAGACCAACGTACTAAAAACTTGATATAGACAGTGAAAATAAGTTTTGTCATTTCATATGTCAATAGGAGGAATGAAACTCACGTACCACTCAGCAGTGAATCAGCAGTGCTCTTTATTTTTGTTTTCATAGCCCTTTTATTATTAACATACACAAGGTTGGTGTCTTGGTTGTCCCTGTCCTCCACATCCCTCTCCAGGCCCAGTTTACAGGTCTCTGGATTCTGCTCCAACCGACCTCGTCGGTCTCAACAGTTCCATGTCAGGCTTGGTGCACACTGGGACTGGTCTTCTCCTCTTGAATCGCCTCACATAGGCCATCTCCTCTGCTTCTCGGGGGCTTTCCCCAAATGACTTTCTGATTTGGTTTTTCTCCTGTTCAGTTTGGCTCTCGGCTGCAGCGTGTTGCCTTTCGGCTTCGACTGGGTGCCCCTGCCCAGCCATGCTAACCGAGTCTCCCCGTCTGTCTTGGCGTCGTCTTCCGCAGCTTCCTCCAGAATCTGAGAAGAGTGGCCTTCTTTTCTGGGCCCTCAACATTTCCTTGTCTAAACCCATCCTGATGCAGAAATTATCCAAATAAAAAAAAAACGGAGCTTCTGTTTCACCAGTGCTTTGTTTGAAATAGTCTCTGGGAATGAAACGTGAAGGTGAAATTGCCTTAGAACTTCTTCCTTCTATGACATCACTCACCAGTTTCAGAATTCCATTGTGTTTCATTGATTATACCAGTACAGGGTTGCTGATTGGTTTTAAAATTAATGCTAAATCATTATTGAACAAAATTCATTTGTGTGTTTTTATGTAACGAAATGTTATACTATACGTACTGTATCTTTATCATACCTGCTCATTGTAGCTTCCCATGTGAAATATACTTCTCTGTGGATAATGTATTAAAGTTAGATATAGACAATATGACTAGCAGAGCTGCCCATTGCACAAGGTAAAAAACTCCAGACCAAGATTTTGTATTAACCAACCAATTGATTATAAAGAGTCACTGTCACACAGTTACTCAACTGGTTGGTTGAAACCAAATCTTCGTCTGGACATTTCCTTTCTGGACCTGAAATGCCTCTGGTAGCCTTGCGGGTATCAATTGCGCTTGAATTAGTAGCTTCAAAATAGACTGAGATTTCACCTGCGTCCTAGCAGTATTACAGTAGCTATGTCCTATTACATAGGCTACCTGCCCCCACCCCCCAAGGGATGTGGCATGTCAATACAGGAGCCTCTTATGTAGTGTGAAGATTGTAGGTTCATACCCCATGAGAAACATGACTGATGTGCCCCCGAGCAGGATTCCTGACCTAGATTGCTTCAGTAACTCTCCAGTGGTGTGGCAATTTATGACATTTTCACAAAAAAAGCCTTTTTAAGGTTTTTTAGGTTTTGCTGGGCAAGAACATGCTGAAAAGCACCGCATGTGACTCTTCCATTTGAGGAACAGCTGTTAGCAGGAGGAGAGGTGTCACATCCCTCTCTGTGAACAGCCAGCCGACTGCAGGCATCTGATTGGTCTGTGGTTTTTTGCAAGGTTAAGTTGATTTACCCCCCCCCACACACACACACACACACATCTTTCCCAGTAATTTTCACCCACCATCTCAAACTTCAGCAATGGAATAAGTTATAATTCTATATATTCACTTCAGAAGGTCACCATTAAATTATGTTTGCACTTGAGAAGGTCACTATTAAATAAGAGATTAAAAAATTAAGATGCAATCTTTTCAAGCAGTCTTTTCTTGGTTTTGATTTTTAATCATTATTGAACAGATGACACCACAAATCTGGGAATAGATATAAAATAAAACTGGGGAATAAAGCCTTTAAAAATTATTTTTAATGAACATTTGTATATTCTAAGAAGTAATTATCGTTCTTTTGTCCCATGCATTTAGCACATCCTCAAATTCTATCTGAACGTTCTGACTATGCTTCGGTAAACATACCCACCATCAAGTGCAGGCTGATCTAGCGTGATCCATATTTGAAAAATGACTAACTGTACAGGCACTTAGATATAAAGTTTGTTTGATGTAAATTCTAGCTGCAATGCTGCTAATCACTTTGTACTTTCTCAACAAGTCAAATGTTCTGAAATGTATATACTCATATTTGCGTCGTGGTCGTCATTTTATCCAGACAATATGTCTGAAAGGTGCACTTAACTGCACATGTAGAAGTGGCAGTGTGCTGCCTGACTTGGCATCAGTGGATCTAACAAAGGGGACTTGAGATTCAGGCTGAATTTTAGATTTTGACACAGTAACAGCTGAGAGAAACAGGACACAGGGTGTGGTGGATGTGTTCAAAACTGGATATTTCTTCTCATTCTAGTGCAATCTTTGTAAATATTGTATTAGGACACAAGGCATATCCTGGATTATCTATCTATCTATCTATCTATCTGTCTATCTGTCTGTCTGTCTATCTGTCTATCTATCTATCTGTCTGTCTGTCTGTCTGCTTGTGTCTCTATAGATAGATAGATAGATAGATAATTTGATTGATTTTAAGAGTATATGCCTATGAAGACAGACTGATGACATCACTGCATTTAGAATATGTTAGAGAGTCATTAAAAGCAGTTGGTTTACGCAGCTTGATGAAATTCCTGCCCAGGCCTCTCTGATCCAGAGCCAAAACACTTTGCTATTTTATTCATTTGTTGTTTATGTGCTATTTCCAGACTAGATGATGCAGGTATTCAAGTGTAATAATTTGCCTGACTGCAATGTCTGGAAGTTTAACCCTATTACGTCTCCGTCCCCACCATCCTATTAGTGTTATCATTTTATGCAAATAGAACTCAGTAAAAACACTATTATTAGGAACTTAATCCTTCTGTTTCCTTTTTGGCGTTTCATCTCTGTTCGGTGGATGCACTGCCTTCAGACTTCAAGTAGTTTGCAACCATGGCTCTGATAGAGAGACCGGCATTAATTACGCCCTGGCCCGTCAATAAATGCTCTGTAGGAGGCTGGTCATGCTGTAATTGGAGATAATGAGTGCAGTAAGATCTGCAGTGGACATTCAAATTATTAGTATCTGATCTGAGAAACTGAAAGATTTTATGCACAAGTTTTATATACTGCCAATATGTAGTGTCATACCAGAAGTCAACCATCGTGAGGTCTTTACATGGTAGAAAGAATAACAAATAACTTGTCACGCCCGGCTCGTCCAATCCCTGTGTGTGCCACGCCCACCTCATTACCTCGTGTCGCTCCCCGATTGTTATCACCTGTTTCCTGTTATTTTTGACTTGTCCCGTGTATTTAGTCCGCGTCTGAGTCAGTCTTGTCAGATCCGTCATTGATGTTCGCTGATGTTCACCGGCATTGCTGGCTTCGCTCGCCTACTTTTCGTCGCTCGCCGCCTGACCGAACGCAACATAACTATTATCAAACACAATATGACCATGTAAAGAATTTTTGATACTTTGAGAGGCAACCATGGTCGATTCCCACAGATACAGGGACCAAACATTGTGAAAAAGACACGCATTACAGTCCCCTTAAACTTTAGTGTTACTGTGCCTGCTGCTTACCTGATAGGGAAGGGAAAGGTTACATTGAAATAATACTGTATGTCAAAGTACTTTCCAAGCTAACATTTAATTTTGCAGTATAGCAATAGTTCAACGTTTAAAGGACCCAGATAAATGTATCTTTCCGTCATAAACCGAACTTTACGGTCGTTTTACTTCAGCTGAATTTGTGTTGGCACGAAACACTAACATACCATACCAACTTTATTTATAAAGCACTTTAAAACAACCGCACGGGCCCAAAGTGCTGTACAGAGAATAACAAAACAACTATAAGTAGGTATATAGAAGTTCATAAAATAAAACAAATTATTTACCGATAAATAAAAATAAACTAAAAGGAATCGAAAGCCAAAGAAAAGAGTGGTTTTCAGGCGAGATTTAAAACAGACAGAGATGAAGCGTCAAGCACAAACAGATCGGAGTCGCTCCTCTCATCCTGCAGGGAAAGTCACCTTTCCAGTGAAGCATGCTGCCTGCATGCTGATTGGATCAATAAGTTCGTCATAAATTTGTTGGTATTTCAGGTGAAGGCCTTGGTCATTTAGAACAAGGCTTGCGAACTACCAGCCCCTAGGCCACGTTCGACCCCTGACACAGTCTTACATGGTTTATAACATGTTTAAAACTTCTTATAATGAATGAACCTGCAAGCAGTGCATCCCACCTAAAAAGGGGGGCCTTAGGTAAAGGCACGCGGGACCCCCCTCAACCACAAAACTAAGAATCATTTCACTTCCTCCACCTCGCAGGTAAACCAGGGGCCCTGGGCAATCGGCTAATTGTCACAAACAAAACAAAACGTCTCGTTAGAAATGAGAAGAAAAGTTGACTTGGTGCATAGAGAGTTGGGCAACGGATTCTTTTTTTCTTTGAGTTGATGTCCAAAAAGAAAAAATAATCACCCCTTAAGGAATACAATCTCGAATGTCTTCACTACATCGAACATGCAGAGCAGTATGTGAGGTCCTAGGGAGAGGAGGAGGGATGAGTCACGGAGCCACAAAGAGGCCTGCCCATGCGGTAGCACTGTTTTATAGCACTCAGAAAGGGAATGTGATGCGGCAGAGCCGACGCGGCAAGCATCTTTATTACAAAAGCGGAGAAGAGGAATGATTCCTGAAAGACTCCGCACTGCAGGTTGCCGGTATTTTCTGCCCGGAAAAGATGGCTTTATTCACAAATGTCAGTCTGACCATAAATACAGTGGAAGAGCAGATCATTGCGTTATCAAGTGACATTTATAATCAGCTGCGCATCAAAGCTGGGCATCAAAGTGAGAGAAGCCAGTGCCTGTTCTCTGGTACTTGATGAGCGTACAAACATAAAAGACAATAATGATGTTAGTCAGAGTATTAATGACCAACTTGAGATGACTGTAGAGTTACCAACTATACGTCTCTCAGCTTCATATTGTCAAAATTCATAATAGACAAAAATGGGCCACTTTTTTCCCTGCGATTGTTCAACCATCGCCTTTTTGGGCTAGTGCCCCCCCCATACAATTTGGGTTTGAGGCCCTTGATTTATAAATACATCAGTTCTGTATATGTCACTAGCTGTCCAAGGTCACCTTCAGTCAAATATAATGGACAGCTTCTAAGCATCATTCAGCACTCTATCTTGTCTGTATCATGGAGGATTATTGACCTTAAACTGAGTGTTTTTATGTCCATTGCATATGACAGGTGAGTTCTTTGGTCACACTCAGGAGGGAAGAATATGCTGTGATGGAATCTACCTGTTCCCTTTGCAGTGCATAATCAGAAAGTCCTTTTGGTAGCAGACACTATTATGAAACGTTCCGAAGCCTATGAACATGACCAGTTTCCCAAGCCCATTGCAGACCCATTCTGGGTGACATTGGCACCAGAGACACAAAGTCAGATCTTAAACTACTGAACCTCTGTTAGACCTAACAGGGTAAAACTTGCAATAACAGCAGTTGTTCAAGCCAAAAGTTTGTTTAACACGTCTCATATAAAAATAGTAATGAATGCACACAGCCATAGCAGTGCAACTTTATTCGTTTTTTTTTACTCACAGTACTCTAGTGCAACGTACAGAGTTTAGACTAAAAACATATTAATGGTTATGCAACACAGTGAGATACACAGAGATCTTAGGTGGTTATGCAACACAGTCAGATACACAGAGGTCTTAGGTGGTTATGCAGCGCAGTCAGATACACAGACCTTAGGTGGTCATGCAGCACAGTCAGATACACAGAGATCTTTAGGTGGTTATGCAGCGCAGTCAGATACACAGATCTTAAGTGGTCTTTCAGCACAGTCAGATACACAGACCTTAGGTGGTCATGCAGCACAGTCAGATACACAGAGATCTTTAGGTGGTTATGCAGCACAGTCAGATGCACAGATCTTAGGTGGTCTTTCAGCACAGTCAGATACACAGACCTTAGGTGGTCATGCAGCACAGTCAGATACACAGAG
>JABFDZ020000043.1:6125088-6135793 GCA_019775955.2 Pollimyrus isidori
GGAATCACAACCGGGAACGAGGTGGGTGTGGCGATACACGGGGCTGGAACGGGACGGACGACGCGGGACGTAACAAATGGGACATTTAAAAAATTTTTTGCACTACCTAACTGTACATCTGCAATGCACAAGAGCCTCCATTTAAACTGAGCTTTTGGCTCACATTTACAGTGTAATTCAATTAATATTTAGTTTAATTGATTTTTACAAGCTTTATTGGCTTAGGCCTTTAAAGCTTGCATATGTAAATAGTTTGCTGTAACAACCCCAAACAGACCGCAGAAAGTGGAAGGTTGTTAGAGTTAATTGGATTTTCTTCTTTCTATATTTTCACGCAGGAATTAGCTTGTAGCTATAAATATGTTGTTTTCCCATGTCAAATGTGTAATGCTACAGTAATGAGGTAAACAGACCAAAATGAATTAACGGGATTTAAAATTAGTTTGGTTTGCATTAATTTTTGTGTGTGTTATGCATCCAAATACGTTTAGTGTTTTTATAAATACCAATTGATTAAAGACAATCTGAAAAGGTTATTTGACACTTGGGAAATGACTGCAAAGCAGGGTGTAGCATTAAAAAAGGCAGAGAAGGTGGGCTCCTGAACTGAACAATCATATATGGAGCAGTCAGTTTCCTGTGATCTCATGCCTAATTAGCAGCATCCCTGTTTTGCCCTCAGAACTGCTATAACAAGATGACATAAGTAGGCCGCAAGGCGTCTGGCTCATTCCAGCACTTCTGCTTCTCATAGGTGTTAGACAATAGTTAGTGATTAATCTATAGTCCTAATAACTCATTCTATGTCGACCAACACCAGATCATTTAGCCTGACACCTAGTGGTTGGGCAGGCCATCGCAGTCAATTGCCTCATGCCGCGGAGACATTCCTGGACGATAAGTTGCATTCCTTTAGAATAGAGCATCACCCAGAGGCACAGACACTTTTGCAAATCTGACACACGTGCGTGAAAGTGTGCTTGATTCAAATTTTACTTTGCTCATATTAAGACACCTCAGCTTGCATCACAGAGATGTACCCCATGCCATCAGACTACCATTACCAGCCTATATCACCAAAGCTGCTGAAAAATGCATAACCCAGTCCTCCCATGTGAATCAGCAGGAGCCAGGATCCATCGGAACAGCAGCAAGCTGTTTCTAAAGGCCGGAGAAGCATTTGCTATTGTCTCTTGTTGTTCATGGCCCATTACCCATGCGTGCAAAACCCGGCAGGGTCTATCAAACACTCACACTAACGTTTTTGGTACTCATTTCAGTCTTTTATCCCGATGAGTTGCATACTCACAGAATATGTCTATTAGCTTTAAATCCATTTAAATGCTGTACATGAGTCTCAGTACAGAGAGGCTCAAACCGCCAGAGTGATGGATCAAATCCCACCTCAGCATTGCCTAGGAATCTTCTGCCTATTTCCATTTGCTCCTACATTTCAAAGACATGCTATTAGACTATTTGGAGTGTGTATATGTTTCTCTAACATAGACTGGTGTCCCTTTCACTGGTAACCCTCTGTGCTTCCTGGGAACACTGTACTCTGTAAGCAGTTATCGATTATTCATGGATGTATATATCTATATGCACTTATTTCGAAATTCCTATAACCTGCTTATAGGCAGACAGATATACATATGAAATGCACAGAAATCTCTTTTTAAATGTTTTTGACTTGCCTTGGCTTAACCAAGGGCATGAATGTAGGTTAAATTCTATCTCTACCTTATTCATAGCGTGTGATTGGTCGCATACCCTGCAAAGGATCCCATGCAGGGTGTATTTCTGCCGTGACTCTGTGAGTTGGATATAAAAATAGTACATTTTTTTCCCTAGATAATAAGAAATTCAGTATCCTCCACTTTTTGCCTACACATGCTCTGGCTTATATGTAAGGCTGTGTCCCTTGTAGAACTTTGCAGGAATTTAGTACAGTACCGAGCTTCCTTATGCCCTCAGATGAAAATCTTGGATCAGACGGCATAACATAATATAACCTTTGGCAAGACATTGTGGTGAAGTCATTTGGAATACATTGGACTTGATGCTTCTGTGAAGATGAGGTGAAAACATTAACAAAGAGTTACTTAACATATAGTTTATGTAGATTTACAAACTGAACACTTTTGGAGCCTGAAAATCTAGAAAGTCAAAATCTAAAAGATCTTTACTTACAATATAAATATTTGGTAACGCTTTACATTGATTGCACCCTTATAATGCCTTTATAGAACATTCATAGAACATTCATTGCACCCTACTAATGCATTCACAGAACACTCATAAGCAGCATGTAAATATACTACAACATCATAACACATCTTAACTGTTTATTATACATTAATAATAAACATTGTGTGATAATAACACGCTTTATAATTGTATAATGTTTGTCATTAGTGTATATTGAAGTTATTGAGGTTTGTTAGGATAATGTATACATATATGCTGTCTATGAATGTTCTATGAATGCATTATAAATGCATTATGAAGGTGCACTGAATGTTATACGGACGTATTAGGAGGGTGCAGTTAATGTAAAGTGTTACCAGATATTTTTATGGATTAGAATTCTCATTATTCTTATTGTTCTTGTTACTGTTTTGTACTTCACTATTTCATTTGTTCTGGATTGTTGACAAATTGATGGTATCAATCATTTGATACAGTAGAACTCAATGTTTTAACGCTGATTCCTGTAGATTGTTATTTGCATTTTATTATTTGGAGAGTCTAGACTCCAGTTGCCTGCTTGGTGGTAAGAAAGGTGTGATCTCCCACTGGTGCGAGCATCCTTGCATGTGCGGCCCCAACGTGATCCCCTAACAGTCACTTGTCTCATTAAGCCTGTTTTCAGCAGTATCCCACTAGGAGACTGGTGTCTGAAGCAGAATCTCAATAAGGTCTCAATAGAAGCATAGAATTCTAGTCCTTAAGGGCAATGAGGTGTCCTCATTATTGCTCAGTCCCAGTCTTTGATTTCATTAATGGGGTAATTAATTGGAGTGTTGCAGTGTTTAATTCATCTCGTGCTTCAAGCACAGTGTCAGCTAGTCAGAATCTGCTCTGTAAAACGACAGGGCATAGCCCCCTATGAACAGAATTGGGCTCATTGCCCCCTAAGAACAAAATTGGACTCATTGCCCTAACAGATGTTCCACTGGTGTTACACAAAAATCAAACCTACAATGTAAGTGGAGTTGTATAAAAGGACTGTAACATCGAAGACTCATCTTCCAACCACCTGTCCAGAGTGTCCCCTACCTTGTGCCCTATATTTACATTTACATTTATGCTTTTAAAGTGATATAAATAATACGGCTCCCCGCATAGAATTTCTTCCAGTTATTTAGATGTAATGCTGGCAAGGGCAAGAAGAGACAACTGCAGGCACCACAACACCCCCCACCTTTGGTCGTCATCATCCCTCCCCCCCAAGTTGACAACTTTTCCCAGCAGCCTGTTCAAATACCACAAATGCATCCTTCTTCTAACTCCTTATTCAGGAGATCCGGGAGCACAGAAGCACAGGCTTGGATGACAGGGCATATTTCAAAATCATTTAAAGCAAAAAATACTACAAAGAAATGCAAGTTCTGCAACCCTACGGCACAGGATAGGAGGTCCAGGCTCTAAAACATAATCCACTCTACTCTTTCTCTCAACGTGGATCCCCCTAAGATAACAGTATGACTTGTTTGCTCTATATGCAATTAAATCATATATTAAAGATTCTTCAAAGACAGCCAAAGTTTCGGCATTTTTTCCAACATTTTTTTAAAAGTGAATGGTGGTTGTCTGATTGATATATCTGCTGTACCAGCCAAAAAAGAGGATGGCATCAAGGACAACATGAAAATTCCCAGTAGAGAGAGACAGAATGCGACTAGTAACGGACAACAGACTTCACGTGAAGTTTAACTAGGAGGGCAACTACAATTTGCCTTAGTTTCCTCACAATTTCAAGTTACAGGAAGTCATCAGTGTCCTCTTGATCTAGATACAAGATCTAGTCATTAGAGCAGGAAAAGGGATATAGACTGAGGGATGATTTACTGTAGGCATAGATCAAGGTTCCATCAAATGAGAAAAAACCAGCCAAAATCAATGAGTAACAGTGGTACCATGTTATTACTATTATACACAGTGAACCCAGAGTTTGGGGGACAAAATGAATGTTCCGAAATACCTGGGAGAGAAGGACACATCTCTGACAGAAATGACAAAAACCAGCCGCTGTCCCTGAAAGACAATATGAGCAAAATATTGGGGCAGCTGAAAATTACACGTATAGGAATGTTTATGACATCATGTTCTAAATCCATAGGCGTCAATATGGAGTTGGCCCACTCTTTGCAGTTATAGCGGCAGCTACTCACATGGGAAGTCTTTCTATAAGATTTTGGAGTGTGTTTGTGGGAACACTGGTGAGGTCAGGAAATGAAATTGGACATTTAAGTTTATCCCAATGATGTTTGATGGGATTGAGGTGGGTTAGGCTCTGTGTGGGTTAGTCAATTTGTTCCACACCAAACTCACTCAATCCTGTCTTTATGGACCTACCTTTGTGCAATGGGGAACAGTCCTGCTGGAACAGAAAAGGGTCTTCCCTAAACTGCCGAGCAGAGAATTCTTCAAACAGTCTTGGTATGTTGAAGCAGTAAGAGTTCCCTTATTCCATCGACCTCTGAAAAACAACCCTATCCCTCCTCAGACAAACATTACAGTTGGCACAATGCAGTCAGGCAGGTAAAGTTCTCCTGGCATCTGCCTAACCCAGATTTGTCCATCAAACTGCAGACAGAGAAGCGTGATTCGTCACTCCACAGAACGTTTCCGTTGCTCCAGAGTCCAGTGGCAGTGTGCTTCACGGCCCTGCCTCCGACGCTTGGCACTGCACTGGATGATGTGGGGCTTGCATGCAGCTGCTCGGCCATGGAAGCCCATTCCAGTTTTTGCACTGGGGTTCATGTCAGAGAACGTTCGAAAGTCTGCAGGTATTTAGTTAACAGAGTGTTGATGACTTTCACACTCGGCAACTATGTAATAACTATGTTAGAAACTAGAAGTCAGGAAACATAAGTATGTCCAGATGGGCAAAATGTGCAGATAATGGATAAATCTAAAAAAACTTCATTAAACCTCTGCTGTTGTATAGCAGGAAAGTTGAGATATGATCGGTAGAAAAGCACTTCAGAACAGGACACACGGAAGCCATATGGGTCTTGGTTTTGATGGTGCCTTGTTTTTTGAAGGGATTTCCTCCTATAAACTCGGACAGATTTGGAGTTAGGCCAAGACTTGACGCAGGCAGGAATGGTGGACGACACACTGGTGGAAAGACTGGGGCACACAGGCACCGACTGACATTTCCTTTAAGTGTTTATTTTACATATGTTTTGGGATCTGCTTCGTAAGAAATACCAATGAAAAGCAGTTTATTAAAATGACTAAGCATAAAATAACCAATAAGATATATAGTCACTCAATTAAATCATATGTTATTTATATGAGGTTTTAGCACATTGAATCAGAGTGTGAAGTGTGTATATCATGTTCCCTCTACAACTGTATTTTATCTTCACCTTCTTTGATGGGATGCAGCCAAGCTACATAAGGGACCGTGTGTACAACTGCCAGTGGTGTTGTTTGCATAAGTGCAACTCACAGGGATAATCGGACGGCAAGACGGCAAGCAAGCGTGTGCGCCTCTTCTCCACAGCACACCAGCACTGACCTTACAAGGTGTCACTTGTAATACACTTTAGATGTCACTCTTTTATCCATAAATATGAATCCATTAATCCTTACTTCAGTCTCTAAGGACAACCAAAACCATCTCGCGGTCTCCAGTTGCAGCACGGCATGGCGGAACACATGTTCCATCTTCATGGTGCCTGAATATTAACAGCCAGAATTTAACAAGAAATCTGTGAAGAGTGACACATCAGCAAAAAAAAAACAAAATAAAACACTCAAATATTTAACACAGATTGATAAAACTTTAGTAATAAAAATTTGAATTAAAAAAAAGAGTGTTTTTTCCAGTGAGGCAGCCAATGCAGCTTAAACACCGAATGTTGTCGTGCCATATCTACCAATCAACTGTATTTTTGAACATATACTTCATGTTATGTCATTGGCAACATTAGTAAAATTTCAACAAGCATCGTGAGGCAAAAAAGGTGCATGGTGTGGAAGGATATATTTGTGTTACCAACTGGCATGATGAAAAGATGGAGGGACGATCTACATAGCCGCTCAATCGAGACAGGGACGTTAACGCAAAACGAAAGGTACCAGGAGGGTCGGAACAAGCACAGGAACAACTAAAGACAATAGCAAAGGCTGACACTTAAATGCAGACATGACAAGGATTAAGAAGAGACAGGTGTGGGCAGTAACAAGCACTAGGAACACAGGCAGAGCTGAGGGCGATCAGCAGATAAAGGATCAAATACTAGGGGAGACTAGATGACAAGGATAACCGAAGATCAATAATTACAAAGCATGGAGTCACAGGGAACAAAAATAACAAACCTTGGAGCAACACCAACAATACAATGAAACATAAATATGAATTTATTACAGAGCCCCACTCATGATGTAACAGTGAAAATACATTTGCTATGGCCACATTTTAATAATACATTGTGGGAACAAATTAGGGGTGAGTGGGATGGTGTGGTGGTGACGCGGTGGTGAGCGGAGTGGTGTGGTGGTGACGCGGTGGTGAGTGGAGTGGTATGGTGGTGACGCGGCGGTGAGCGGAGTGGTGTGGTGGTGACGCGGTGGTGAGAGGAGTGGTGTGGTGGTGATGCGGCGGTGAGCGGAGTGATGTGGTGGTGAGCGGAGTGGTGAGCGGAGTGGTGTTGTGGTGACGCGGCGGTGAGCGGAGTGGTGTGGTGGTGAGCGGAGTGGTGAGCGGAGTGGTGTGGTAGTGAGCGGAGTGGTTAGCGGAGTGGTGTGGTGGTGACGCGGTGGTGAGCGGAGTGGTGGTGAGCGGAGTGGTGAGCGGAGTGGTGTGGTGGTGAGCGGAGTGGTGAGCGGAGTGGTGTGGTGGTGAGCGGAGTGGTGTGTTGGTGAGCGGAGTGGTGTGGTGGTGAGCAGAGTGGTGTGGTACTGAGCACTATCCGCTCACACCCCTGCCACAATGGCTTGAGTCATGCTGTCATGGGGCTTCCTCATAGTACTCGGATTTCCCCCCACAGTCCAAAAACTGCCAAGTAGGTATGTGTGTGGATGGTGTGTCAGTGTGTCCATGGGTGGGTGTGCACCCTATCCTGGGATGTTCCCTGCCTCGCACCCATAGGCTCCAGACCCCACAGATACAGGAACCGCAAGGGAAAAAAATAATGCACAGTCATAATTATTCAGCCCGAACAAATAAGTTAATAGTACCCACAATTCAAATTGTGAACATGAGACACGGCCTTTTATATTTCAATACTGTAAAATATGGGACGGGTGGCCACTTTATTCCCTAAAATTGAGCTCAAATAATGAACTATCTTTCCACAGCAGCAAAAGCGGATGTCTAGTGGTCTAAATGGAAGTGATGCATTAAGGAATTAGTCGGCTATGTAGCAAAAACGTGCCCATGCTGAAATATATTGGGGGAATAATTTAATAAAATGTGATGACAATTTAACTAAACTGAGACAACGAATTAGTGAAACGTGCTCACGATTTAACTAACATGAGGGAAGGAACTGGTAGAACGTGCCCACAATTTACCTAAAATTTACCTAAAAATAATGTTTATCTTTATGTCATGAGCAAGGATTCCCAAAATATAAACATTTCCACAACAAAAGCAAAGCCTGGATGATGTATGGAAGCCTGGATGACGTATGGAAGCCTGGATGGCGTATGGAAGCCTGGATGACGTATGGAAGCCTGGATGATATGTGGAAGCCTGGACCTGGAGGGTGATGTCAACATGGGAACAGGTTCTATTTCCCCCCTTTTTTAATTTATTCATTTTTCCTTTAAGTAGTGATACGTGACTCATGTAACATCACTGTGGACTGTGAAAGGTGTTTTCATAAAGTATCATTTAGTGCGATGCAAACGGCCGCCAAGGCTTCCTTGAGAATCATTCAGAGGGCAGCGTTTTGCGTTTCCTAGGAGACAGATTACCAGCCCTGTGCCTATAGGCTCCTATATTAATTGATCTCAGCTGTCCCTTACAAGGTTAATTAGCAACTGAGTAATAAGGGGTAGTTGTGCTAGAATAAGTCAGCTTTATTTGTGGGTGCTCCTTAGGCATTCTCAAGCTGAACAGACCTTTTGTTACGCTGACATTTTATTTTTTAAAAATTACACGGCCTATCAGCTTTATAAAGGACAGCAGAAGTAGTATGTGTCAAACTTAAATGCCAGCTTTATACCGGAGGGCCATTACCTAATAGGCTTGAGCAGTCCAAAGTTATCCAGTGAAAGTGTTGATGTTAAATCCCAGAAGTGCCACTAAAAATCTATGATCTATCCTTCTTTTAAAGTAGGCTTCATGTATATAACATTTAAGAAATTCTCATGTTTCAATGGATAACCATAAAGCATACTTGGTGTAGTGTTTATTTATATATATTTATATTAACTCATTATAAATTCATCATAATTAATGAATCTAGGGGCCCTACATAGGCCCCCCAACTCCCCCCCCCCAATATGACAAAATTTATTACCTGTTTTTTACTGTGAAATGTAAATAAATAATATTAACAAAGTGAACTTAATAAATACAAAAGCTTTATTTTCACATAATGAAAAACAGAATACACAAATGAAGAAGATTCATTGCTGTTGCAATGCGCTATATCACTGGCTGGCCCTGGGGGGCCCTCCCAGCTTGGGGCCCTGGGACATTACCTGCTCTGCCTGTCCTGTCACTGCACCTTTGCGACTAGGCAATGATTGGCAGCATGTATCTTAGCTTTTAAGGACCAATGTACTTTTAAAGTGTTAAATTCCTGGATGAAAATTGAGACAATATGTAAATGAATAAAGCATGCAATAAGGAATCAGATGCACCTCATTCAGAGAACACAAGACCTCCCCTCACTATATTTCAAATTAGCTTCTTAAAGAACACAATGTGCGTTTTTTTTTAATTATTTTGTTTGACAGGTCTGAAAACACATAACTGGAACTGTGTCCAAATGCCGAAATTTCAGATTATTTCGTGCAAATATTGCTTTTACAAAGCAGTTAATTATTCTTCACTTCCAACATTACTTCCAGTGCCAGACTGCAATAAATGGTATTATTTATTCGGTGTATAATAACCCAGGTCACCCCAAGCTATTTTGAGAGCTGATATAGACACAGGTATGGATGTTCAGCTTGTGTTGTAATTTGCAGCAATTTGACATTTTTGCATCCTGTGTAAATGACATTGACTAAATGCATCCCCTGCATTAACATTTTTCACAGCATTACGTCAATGCAGCACGGTTGACACAGAGGTGGATTGCAGCAATGGACTCTTACACCTGCCTGGTGTGGAGCTTGACTGTTCCTGGATATTTACTGCTGACATTTGATCCAGGGCAAGAGGTGGACAGCTGGCAATGCCGATAAGCGGAAACAGAGTCAGTATCCTTTGATACATTCGTTCAACAGGTTTTCTCCTTCGGTAAAGAGAAAAAATACTCTGGCTTTTCTTTCAGATTCATGTCATATCTGGTAATCAAAGTCACATTTTTTAGATAAAAAAGAAGGTCATCTTCTCTTCTGACTGAGCTACGTGGCAGTGGCTCGATATGCTAGCCCAAGCACATACACCCGGGCAGCAGTAAGTAGTTTCAAGTGCATTGCTATGGTTTACATTGCTTTTATTGTCGCTCTCACAAATGCCACCATGGCGTCTGTTGAAAGAACTTTGAATGGTAAAAATAATACATGCATGGTGCTGGATGCAGGTTTCAAAGTGGGTGGCAGTCTGCTGTATTAAATATGTATTGAAGCGGTAAAGGCAACATTCACAAAGTAATTTTTAAAAAAGTTGTTCAATTCTTTGAAGAACCAACTTGTGTAGAAAATCTTATTTAAATTTATCTATGCTTGCCCATTAATCATGGTCGGAGGTTATTCTGCCTGATGATTAATTGCAGTCAACCTATACAGTTTCAGTGCAAGGTTCTATATAAGCAAACATCACATGCACACACGACGTGTGTGTGTGTGTGTGTGTGTGTGTATTTATATACATATAAATAAATTTTACTGTATATTTATCCCTCCTCAGAATTAAACAAAGCCCACTAAGTGCATGCTGGGAATATTGTAAATAGGCCCTTGTTTGCATTATAGTGCACAGTTCTTGTTTCCTGCCTGCCCTTGCCTGTGTCTTGCCTGAACCCTGTCCGATCCTCACGCGTTTCTCCTCATTGTGTAAATCACCCACCCTGCGTGTGATTCAGTGCCCAGCGTCACACTTCCCTGCGTTATGTGTGTTGGCCGGTTCTTTAATTTCCTGTGGCTGTTAGTCCTTCGAAAGGCTTAATGAAAGTGCATTATCTCTCTTTACAACAAGCCTCTTCATTTCTCACCGCTGCCTCAATGCACTGGCCTGAAAAAAACTCTTTGAACTCAACTGGTTGGTTGAAACCAGGGCCGCTGCCGGCCAAATGGGTGCCCTAAGCAGAAATTTACTTTTGTGCCCCCTCCCCCAAATATTACGCAA
>JABFDZ020000043.1:6147019-6157078 GCA_019775955.2 Pollimyrus isidori
TGTTCCCTGCCTTGTGCCCGTTGCTTCCGGGATAGGCTCCGGACCCCCCGTGACCCAGTAAGGATAAGCGGTTTGGAGAATGGATGGATGGATGTCCGGAAACCAGCTGTGGGACGGAAGAGCATGATGCACATGGATGGCGGCCAGTCAGGCTTCAACATGGTGCACTGCCTCCATTTTGTTTTACACATTTGGACCAAGAGCCTTGTGCTGTGTCTGCCCAGGGCTGGACTCTACGTCGTCACCTTCAAAGGCTCTCCTCCAACTCGGCCTGGAAAGTCTAAACTGTGCCTCCCAGGTGGCCCCAGTGTGCCTCTTTCACTCATGTCCCTGCGAATACGCGATGCTGTGTCTCCTCAGGTAGTACTACAGTACGTTATGCTGCACCAGCTAGAGATCATGGAGATCTTCATGATTCTGGTGTAATGCCCACTCTTGAGTTCCATGCAGGGCAAAGGGCATGTCACGGAGCAGTACCAGATCTACTAAAGGTATGTCCCTATCAGCCACGTTGTCAACAGTCTGCCACTGGGATATTTTGGGCACTGTAGGTTTTTACCCTTAAATCTGCACGTTCTGTGCATGACCGAGGGAGAGTATTACCTGATCATCACATGTCAGAAGTTTCTCTATTTTATTTGGCCCCTTGTTTGACCTGTCTGTCCAAATTCCTTTAAAAACGTCTGTGAAATGGGCCCCTAAGTTGCTTTCCATGACCTGGATGTCCACTGTATGCAGTGAGGGTTTCAGGTCTCTCCTCTGGCTAACGCTGCAGCCTGCTAACACCTATCGCTCCTTCCATCTGTGGTCCTACAAGACGCACTATGTTTTTCTCAGGCGGTTTTTAGCATTTCGTGCCGCCACTAAATTGGTGTTTTCACACCATTTTCTCTGGTTTCCCCCGGCAACGCATCAG
Organism: Pollimyrus isidori; assembly: GCA_019775955.2. NCBI lineage: Eukaryota > Metazoa > Chordata > Actinopteri > Osteoglossiformes > Mormyridae > Pollimyrus > Pollimyrus isidori. The sequence continues at coordinate 6,147,936 of JABFDZ020000043.1, forward strand.
TCATGGGCTCAGCTACCTAAAAAAAAAAAACTTATATCTCATTGTAATAGATGTCCATGGAAAAAAATAATCATTTTGCCACCAAATTTGTGGAATGATATTCTTTGAACCTCATCTTCAGAGACATAACTTAGTTGCTCACAATCACCGGCCCTGTATTCTGTCAGCAACAGCTGATATGACGGTATTTTACATTCGGGGTAAGTAACCATATCAGAACAGATCTTCCCTTCACTGTTTGGTTTAATTGCACCGGCATTCAAACCACAAAAATCAATTTTGCCTGTCTCCTATCTGTCCAGTTTTTGAAAGTGTGACAGGAACCTTACAGAGTGAATAAAGGAAAGGAAGCCAATTAAGGGAAATACTCTCATTTTCATAATAACTGTAATTTATGGATCAAGCCTTTGTACTATAAATACATATCACGCTTGCAATATACATTTCCGTGCTGTATAAACTGTATCAGAGAAATTTCCATATGAAGTAACACTGGGATTGTGACACTGATACAGAAACCAGGTGCAACAGGGAGGTAAAAAAATGTTTTTCTTCCCAACATCTACACGCTCAGGTGTTTACTATTGTACTTGCTTATTTGTACAAGTGTTTTATTTGTTAAGTTTTATATGCTGGGAGAAGATAAAGCAAAGGACCAAATGTAAATCAGAGATCGAAATGCATTTTACGTACCGCACACATCTATGATGTAAGGTTCCGCTCATCCATGAGAAAATATGGACGTTCTCCTTCCAATCCCATTTGATGTTGAATTTTTATTTCACCTTTTCTATCAGTGTAGTTACTGAATATACCTTCTGGTTTCTATTTTTGTGCATCTCACGTTGTTTTGTTGTCGAAATTAATGAAAGAATTTGACTGCCTTCTGTTTCCATTTCTGAATGTATGTATGTGAGGGTGTGTATCAAGTTCACTGCACGACCTGTACTATTTGCAAATTTCCCATTCTGTTAGACCGTAATCTTTTGCAAGAGGTCAGCTATATAGTAATTAGTCTAATTAGCCGTGGTGATTGTAGCTGAATCACCGGCCGGATGTGTATGAAATGCCTCCATCCTCACTGCGAGATTGAAACGTTGCTTTGAAGGGATTGCATTAATTTCAAAATCAGGATTCTTCCTGCTGAGATCATATGGCTGGATTTTGTGGTTCTCTGCTGTCAGTATTAAAATCTCATGCCAAGAGAGATCCTTTGACAGGATGCATGTGCGAGGTAATATAATTCTCTTGTATAAAACACATTCCCAGTAGTTTGCTGTGTGTGTATATAACAGCACAGATTTTCCTCAGAGGGAGTTATTAGGTGCTGGATGTAGGGTTAATTGACAAGGTGAAAGCACTGTAGACTGCTTTGAAACTTGTTTCCCAGCGGTCGATGTTAGAACCAAGCTTTTTACAGCGTTACAAATAAAAAGAGACCTGCCCTTTTCTAGAAATGTTGAACCAATTATAAGAATCATCTATTCAAGTCCACTGCTTTGGTGCTTACAGACCTATAGTGGCTAATAGTGATATGGCAACTCATTTGAGAGCATCACTTTTAAATATTTTATCAAAGAGCTATACAACATGGTGCTGAAGGTCTTATTACTAAGATCCACTTCCCACAGCAAACCCGAAGCTTAATCCTAGAGGCACAGGGCACAAGGCAGCAGACATTAGGATGCTAGTCCATCACTGCGCCCTTCGCTAGCACACCATTGATGATTTCGAGATTCCTAACCGCGTATATATGTGCTGCTTTTGGAATTCAGGAGGAAATTGGAGTAGCTGAGGAAGGCTGTAGGACAATGGAGAGATGACACACAGAGCTATGGAGTGGGAATGCTAGGCTACAGCGCTAACTACTGAATCACCACACTGCATTCATCATCATCATTATCATCATCATCACCATTACAATAGTAAGACTGGCAATTTACAGTAGTATCTCTTAAGCTTAAAATTCATAAGATTATATTCCTTTTTTTCCACACTGGTTCAAATAAACCATGCATGGGAGGTTATTCATAAATTATGCTAAATAACAGTGTTTGCCTTCTTTGATGGCTTGAGTGTCTCTCTCTGAAATTGGGCTTGTTACGGCATATTGCTGTAATATAACGGTATCTCTTAAGTGTTCCATATTGGCTGTTACGGAGAAATCTCCAAAGGCCCTTTTAGACTGAATTAGCAAAGCTGTCCAGAAACCAGCTGTGGCACGAGAGAGCGTGATGCACATGGATGACGATCAGTCAGGCTCGGCTAATGCCTTCGTATGCTAACTTTAAATTAGCATGCGGTGGCTAACGCCTATTTGTGTTAGATGAATTGGTAGCATAAGCCACTGCAGATATTCTTCATTAATTAGTTAGCATTCACTGCACAAAAACGACATGATTTGATTTTAACTAACTACGCTGATTGCATCACAATCCCCAAGAAAGAGATACTAAATATGAGAACGGCTTTCAGAAACCATCGCAGGTATATGAATGCTTTTATGCATCATAATTCTGAGAATACTGGATGTAAAAATCTCATTAAAAATCTTATTAAAATTCATTTTAAAAACGTTCATTTATACTCTTTCTAAACAGAAGACAGATTAAGTTTTAAATTAAATGTAAAATTTTTACATTCCCGGTGTTAGTCTGGTATGGTTAATCTGCTGAACTGTTCCCCGTTTTGGGGATAGCAGGCATCTTCTTAAAAACAGGCACAGTGTTGCGGGTGTTCGGCCGCTGAGCTGGTCTTCGAGAGGGCCTGCACTAAACCAGAACCAACGCCAACATTCTTCATTGTGCGTCAGCCCCACGCCATCCCTCCGACCCGGCCTGCATATCAGACGCTGATCACGTCAGCGGCCAAGCTAGCCTTCGAGATCAGCTGACCTTTCCCCGCCTGCTCCGGCTCGAAACAAAAGTAAGCTGTCTAGAATTTCCAGACACAGGTGGTCGCCCTTCATAGTCACAGCACAGCTAGCCAAAGAATGGCAGCCGCACTGTGGTAAACAAAGACTCGAGCGCGTCCGTCCTGACAGCCTGCAAGGACATAAGCATTAGCATTAGCGCATGATTGGCCAACCCATGCTGTAAGATTGGCATCTCGTGGCTACACAGCTAGCAGCTAAACAGATAACGGCCATCAAATGTTCAAATGCAAGTCGAATCACTTGGCTAGTCAGTAGTTAGAATTTGCATTTTTTGGTTTGTTTACGAAATATTTTTCACGATTGAAATACAAAACAGAAGTCATTGTCTTCATTTTAATTGTATATTTGTTTTTCCTGAGAAGAGATGGGCCCATTAACTCATCTGCAGGATGGGTGACATGCTGCTACCTATGGGAGTTATTCTGGAAAGTTGGATTGATGGGTTTTGTGTCTGGCTCCGTGTGTGTGAAGTTTGCTATCCTGCAAGCGATGAATATTATAGATAAATTTAGCAACAGAATTGTTTATATTCCTTTTGTCAACAAATTAATAAAAATGTATAATATACATTTTTAAAAATCAGCTTAAAAACATGTTAAGGTGAATTGTAGCTGTCACATTACCCTCAGGTGTGCGTGTGAGTGTGTGTGTGTGTGTGTGTGTGTGTGTGTGTGCGTGTGTGTGTGTGTGTGACCTGCAATGAGTTGGTGCCCCATCCTGGGTTATTTCTTGCCTTTGGTATAAGCTCGGTACTGCCCACAATCCTCAACAGGACAAGCAGTTACAGGAAGTGGATGGAGAGTCGTTTTCGTGTTGAATCACGCTTAGCCTCTACTGCTCGGAACTGTTATTCTGTCTTACCCCGCAGTCGGCAAATCCTGACCCTTTAATAAACGGTGCTGTCATCCTGTTCTCCTATCCTGCAACTTCTTATCCGATACATGTTTGTACGTGGCACCCAGGCAGCACGGATCCCAGGGCGAGAGAAACCACCTGGGCGTGATGCCAGTCTGTGGCAGAATATGCCAAGAAAGCACATGTAACACGGAAAGAACATGCAAACATATGAGGGGATTTGAACCCGTGACCCTGGAGGAGTGACCCTATAGTCATGTCCACACAGCCAGTTTAATCACAAAAAAAAGGGAAAATTTGATTTTAAAAATTAAACAGAGGTTTGATGTTCATTAACAATTGAACATGACAGGGTTTAATTTGATATCAGATTGACTGTCGTGCTGCCTTACCGTTTAGGTTATTTATTGTGCAATATTATCTAGATATTACATGAAGTCTATTTTTATTGGAAATGCTGTTATCATGATGGAAGCATTCATAAAGCAGCAATGATATTAGAAACGATGAAAATTATTATTCATCATTTATTGCTGAATGCTGAAATGCCCCAGAAAATGTCCCTTTGATTTTCAGAATTGGATAACTGACACATATATATGTATTTCTTAACCAGGAATAAAAACATGTTTGCTGTCTGTGATATTTTACAGTGCAGGATTATTATATATATTATAATGTTATATAAAAATGTTATAAACGTGTTTATAACAGTATAAATGCTGTATGTCTCTTAAATGACTCTTTTAAAGTGTGTGACCCTCTGAATGTGTTCTTATCAAAAGCAGACAGTTCTGAAGTTTAAGCCACTGCACTGAGGGAGTCTTGATTATCTGCTAGTGTCACCACATCCTGGAACACAATTCATGTAGATGTTTCCATGGGGTGTGACCATAAATGCACACAGGCATGGGTGGCATCACAGGCTCACGTGGGGAGGGTGTCGGGAAATGGGAATGAATTCAGCTGAGAGTCGTGCTCCAGTTAGGTGGTGACAGTCCCAGAGGGCCGGACACAGCTGCTGGTGTCCTGTCTCAGTGACAGGTTCAACTAGAGCGGAAGGGAAGGAAGGGAAGCGGCCAAAGAGAGATAGAGCAGGTATGTCACCTGCGGGAAAGAGGATGACGTCATCGGCGGATTGTCCACAGCGACGAGGGGGCTGGTTGGCAGCCACAGCCGTAGAGCGAGGCGGCAGAATCCAGTTTGACCCCCAGGTACTGCGGAGGGAGCAGCTTTAAGCTTTAAACTTTAAACTAGATTTTAAACTTTAAGTTTTAAACTTTTAAGTGCAGGTGGCAGCAGGGATCTGCAGCGGATGCAATCAGGCATCTCTTGCTGTGCCAAGTCTGGCCAAGTGGCCCAAAGACAAGTTGTTATTTTCTGCCCGGCAGCCACTGTCAATGGTTCTTGTAGAAAGGGTCCCTGTCAGTCAGTCACATAGGCGCTGACCCCCCCAAGAAGGCGGGGTCTCCCTTTTACAGGGGTCCTAGGCAGGCTTGCAGCTGGAATGAAATTTACTGGGGGACCCTCTTGGTAGATGTCTCCGATTGGGCCCTAGGCAGCAACCGAAGCCTAGATCCGGTCCTGGATCCCAGAAGTGGCCCTCATGATGTCATGCTGAATAAGAGCACGATGTATCAGGAGGTCGATACCTCGTGTGGTTCAGACCAGCATCTGCAGCATGGGATGTGGCGGCGTGTGGATAGGAGCCAACCGAGCATGAGAAGCAGGACACGGCATCCAAGACATGAGTAGTAGAAAACCGAACAGCTACTGTGCAGAATCAAAATCACAAAACTGGAAACCAGGGGTTCGGAGACAGCACTCTGACTAACAGGAAAAACAACAAGACCAAGCTATATAAGTTCATTAAGCAGTAAACATCAAGCCTGGAATTACTGGTTCAAAATAAGGTATAAGGCTCACCCCAATTATTCCAGAATGAAACAAAATGTGAAAAATTGTAATAAGTAAAGTGGAAATAAAAAAACACGACATGATCGGCAGGGGCATAGTTAGAGATTAATGGATGGGGGCTGAGTCATTACTAGGGGAGGGGGCAAGCTATTCATGACTTAAGCCAATAAATACACATTTATTTAGGGGTGGTGGCTGATAAACATTTTAAGCCCCCCTAAAATAGGTCTACTTGTGCCCCGGGTAATTGACATTTAACCACAGAATATCAAATGATTTGTTTAACACTTCTAGACTGAAGAGTGAGTCTGGTCCGCACTAAGGTGTCACTGTTAAGAAAAGATATGAATTTATTTCATTGCATTGTTCGATATTAATAAATTACTGTAAAAAATTGCAACTAGAAATCTAAAATTAAATACATGAAAATAAAAGTAGCCTCATATGCAAAGAAATGCATATGCTTTTAAATTTGGGATATGGGATTCCTTAGTTTCAACCACTTTTTTTGAGTTTGGGTGGTTTGGACGGGGATTTTAGGTTCCTGTGCAGCGGAGATAAGCCCCCATCAAGTGCTGCTTAAGGTCACCATTATCGATGTTAGTAACGTCAGTAATAAGCGGGAAGAGGCAGGTGTGAATGTTTGGAGGTTTTTTGCCAGGGAAGGCAAAGCACGCAGCTGCTATTAAACCACTTATCCCTGCATTCAGCTGAATGTCGCCTCTAATTCTGTAAGCGAAATGTTATTAAATCCCCAAAAGAATAAAAAAATATATAATTCTGTGGCATTAATTCTAATCATTTGCATACAATAAAATATTAAGCTGTTGTTTTATTTTTTTCTCCTAAATAACAAAAAAAAAAACTCTTCGGTGCATTTATAAATTTCATATTTACTGAGTTTTTTTTTTTTTCCTAGAACTCATAAAATGCACTATACCATAAAAAGAAAAATAAAAACTGCTTTTGCCTTTTAACGGTAAAGATCAGCGGGATACTGAACGGAGAAAATGCCTTAGTTCAAGTCCTTACCAGAACACAGGGAAGACCTAATTAATTCCAATTTGTATTCAAAGAGCACCCAGGAGACCACAGCAAATAGTGGTTCTGTTTGCAGGAAAATTAAAGCAAATGTGCAGGCTATTACAAGGTAAATTAGAATTAATCAAACGAAGAGTTTCACTCCTCTTTCTAACTCTGTTTAAACAGTGAGAGAAGCCTACTCTTTGCTGCGGTGTTGAAATAAAGCACTAACAGGCGAAACAGTCGCTTCACAGGCGTGACAGTTTGTGTAGCTTATGAAATGTCCCGCGGTGCTTAACTGTGTGTGTCCTGAGACGCGCCGGAGGCCCGTCCTACCTTGATCCCTCTACCTCCTGGGATGTGAGCTCCGTGAGACTGAACTGATATTAGTTGGCGTTGTGTTAAGAGGCTTTGTGTAAAGTGATTAAGGGAGTTTTAATTTTAGCAAATTTGTTTCTCTGGCATGTTTATGTTGTGGCTTGTGGGCACAGGAAAATAAACAACTAATGAAAACACTGAAAAGATACACGACATCGTATATACCAACAGGGTCGAAGTGGAGCGTGTGCCCAGCCTTACATTTCTTGGAGTACACATCAGCGAGGACCTTTGCCCTGGAAGAACGCACACTTCCTCATGAAAAAAGCACAACGACGCCTGCATTTCCTGGGGAGCCTGAGGAGCCTCGCCCCCAAAACCTTCTCCACCTTCTACAGCTGCACTATTGCGAGCATCCTAAGCAGCTGCATCCCGGCATGGCAGAGAGCCTGCAGCGGGGCGTCGGGTCGACCCAACGCACCACCGGTACCTCTGCAGCAAAAGACGTCTATCAGAAACTCCACAGAGGTCTCACCACACCCACCCCAACCACGGTCTGTTCTCCCACCCGCCCTCTGGGAGGCGCTACAGAAGTCTCTGTGCCTGTACGTCCAGGCTCAGGAACAGCTTCTTCCCTCGAGCTGTTAGCCTCCTGAATCGTCGACCTGCTGAACGCTGAACTCTTCTCATTCAGCACTCTCACTCCCCCCACTCCCCCAGACTCTAACATGCCTTTATATCCATCCATCCATTTTCCAAACCGCTTATCCTACTGGGTCGCGGGGGGCCGGAGCCTATCCCGGAAGCAATGGGCACGAGGCAGGGAACAACCCTGGATGGGGGGCCAGCCCATCGCAGGGCAATGCCTTTATATTAACCTCACATTTACCACGTTTACTATGCTCAGCTCCAGTTCAGTACCTAGGTTAACTCTACCTCTTCTATGGACACATGCTGATCTGTATGTATGTGTTAATATGCATGTCTGTATCTAGCTTATATGTTTTATTTATGTACATCCTGTTAATTTATGTATAATTTTGGTAATCAGTGTTGGGCATTTCAGGTCCAGAAGCTACAAATCCAGACCATGATTTTGTTTCTGCCCAGCCGCTGAATACTCTGTGACCATGACTCCTTATGCTGAACTGGTTGGTAAAAACAAAATCCTGGTCTGGATTTGTAGCTTGTGAACCTGAAATCGTAATATATGTGTCAGTTATGTATGTATGCCCAAGTTATGTGTATTTTCCCCCCTCCACCTCCACTGTCCCCCATGTCTTGTTTTGGTGAATCTGCAGCTCTCTTTTCATTTATATATGTGCCCGCAGATTGTGCTATTAACAATAAAAATTGAATTGAATTGGTTTTGGTTAAAGAAATGAATGACCCCCATCATGAAAAACTAAACAAATTTCATTTTTACTCTGAAATCCATATTTAATCTGAACTAGTTTATCCTAACTGAACTGAATTGTTTGTATTTGCCAGTTACGATTTTAGCAAAGGCTGTGAATGTCATACAATGAGATTGGACCAGTGACATTGACATTGAATATCAAGATAACCAATCAAAGGACAGTTTTTTTCAGAAAGGCTTTGGCCAGCATTCTAATGAAGAAGCTTTACATTTTGTACTATCAGAAGACGAGGGTTAGATCTAATGGAGATGTTCTAGCTGGATATGAAATTTCTCCATTCGTGTCAGATGACCTTCACTGAGTTGGCTGATCTTGACTGCATGTCCTCGCCATTACAGGAGGTGCCACAGGTTCCCCACTTAGGGGGATTCTCCTTATAGTGCCTGTACCAGGCAATGATCTGGCATGCCATCCACAGAAATACCCACCGTGCGCCCTCAAGTTCTTGGTCGGCCTCTGATACGGCTCAGCATAAGCGGAAAGTTGGAAGTGAGTTATTCTTTAGACATTTTAAACTGCTATGAATAGAGGTTTGCCCAGCATAGAAAAGGGACTCATCCAAAGGGTCAATGGAGCGTTCTTATACGTAACTGCACCTCAGCACATGGTTAAGCTGTCATTGAAAACACTCCACAAATGCAGACATAATGTAAAACATATCACTTTTCTACAAC
>JABFDZ020000043.1:6159332-6170339 GCA_019775955.2 Pollimyrus isidori
CGAATCATTTCAAATTGGTTTCTTGAACATGACAATGAGTTCACTGTACTAAAATGCCCCCCACAGTCACCAGATCTGAACCCAATAGAGCATCTTTGGGATGTGGTGGAACGGGACCTTCGTGCCCTGGATGTGCATCCCACAAATCTCAATCAACTGCAAGATGCTATCCTATTAATATGGGCCAACATTTCTAAAGAATGCTTTCAGCATCTTGTTGAATCAATGCCACGTAGAATTGAAGCAGTTCTGAAGGCAAAGGGGGGTCAAACACCATATTAGTATGGTGTTCCTAATAATCCTTTAGGTGAGTGTATATGTACGCATTCACGCTGTTACTACGACTGCCGCACGTATCGCTTTTAAAGGTGAATGCGTACTTGCGTACCAGTTATATCGATCCCTGCATATAATTACATATGTGAGAATAGACCTAAAAGGAGGTTTATGGATATGGTGAGAGAGGACACGCAAGTGGTTAGCGTGAAAGAGGATGATGCAGAGGACAGGAAAAAATGGAAACAGAAGATCCACTGTGGCGACCCCTAATGGAAGCAGGTGAAAGAAGAAGAAAATGTGAGTAGGCTTTTTTATTACACTAATATGACATCAATTCAAAGCGCATCAACATATACTGACATTGACTACTGGAAGGTGCACTGTGTTCCTGCGATTTTATCATCACATCCAAGACAACGCGGCAAATTTCCCTGACATTTTGGATCAGGTATATATATGGTAATATTTACTGTCTTGAACTTACTGTTTTGATATATCATATCAAACAATGAAGGAAAGCATATTATACAATCCACATGCCCATGGAACTGGTTCACTGCCCATGGAACTGGTTTGCAGCTTTACAAGGAGACCTCTTGTTTGACTCCTGGTCCGTTGAGGGTGGATGTGGTGTTTTTCTTGATGGAGGTCATCCGTATAGCCGAGGTGCTCTGCAGGTAGCTGGTGCTGCGCTCGCGCCGGGGCCTCCGGCGGCAGCATAGGTGGCTGTTGAAGTGCCTGCGGAAGCTCTCGCTCAGCAGGTAGAGGGCGAAGGGGTTGACGCAGGAGCCGGAGAAGCTGAGCACGCGGGCCAGCAGGGTGATGATCAGGTGCGGCAGCGATGAGTCGATCCGGTTGTAGTTGAAGGAGCGGTAGAGGTACAACACATGGTTGGGGAACCAGCAGAGGGCAAAGAGGCCCACGAAAACCAGCACGATTTTGGCCAGTCGCTTCCTGGTCTCCATCTAAAAAAAAAAAGAAAGAAAGACAATTCCCTCGCAGCACTAGTTCTCATCTTCCTTAAAGCTTGCGAGGGAAGCTCAGATCAGTAATTAGCATTTTTGATAGGTACAAATTTACCGAAAAATTATATAACGATGCTTAGAGTGGCAGAGTCCTCTGGTCCGACCAAGTAACATATCTGGAATGTGGAAATCAGGGAGTTTCAGTTATACAAGAAACACAGAATATAGAATTACAGAATTATATTGTAAATACCTCCTTTGCCACAGAGGTCAATTTTGAATGTATCGGCACTGCCGGTGTGTGTGTGTGTGTGTGTGTGTGTGTGTGTACCGGGAGTGCCGATACATTCACCTAAAGCAGGTATTGATCCAGGGTTATTCCCTGCCTCGTGCTCATTGCTTCCGGGATAGGCTCCGGACCCCCCGCAACCCAGTAGGATAAGCGGGTTGGAAAATGCGGGTTGGATGGATATATATATATAATTTCAGCTTAACCTTCAGATATCCGCCACTTCCCGCTTCATGAAAACCAGCCCATCCTCCAAGTCTACCGCTCACGTATTTTTTTGACTGAAATCAAACATCGGGTGTAAAAATGGTTCTCCTGCGAGGTAAACATAAGTAGATGTATCTTAGGAAGTGTAATTATATGTAAGCACACTCAAATTATAGATGTGGTTCTCTCTCAGATTCACCATGACAAAGCACTTATAATGATACAGGGCTGCACCTACCTCCTCTTCCCAATCATGAGCTTGGCCCTCCCCAAGGCTGGGAAAATGCCAGCTCGTCACATTATTTGTTTTCCCGAGAAGTGGGCGTGGCAATATTTTGTAAGATTTTTTTTTACCCCGCCGACATCCTTCAGCTAGACGCGGGTTCATTATGAAGTAGGTATCAGTAGGTGAACGCACCTGTTTCTTGGTATGTTCGCTGACTTCTCCCGGCATGTCGTGAGCGCTTCGGATTAGCGTTTTAGCGATGTGGTAGTAGTAGATGGATATGATGCCCAGGGGGATGAGGAAGTAGACCAGGAATATCATGACGGAGTGGATCTTGGGGTGCATCTCGTTGGACAGGGGATACGGCACGCAGGCCGTGAAGGTGACGTTCTTGTCCTGGATATGGACCACCTGGGAGAAGATGGCCTCGGGGACGGCCAGCAGCACAGAGACAAACCAAATGGACGCGGCTTTCAGACAGGTCCAGAACACAGCGCCTGAGCTCTGGATGTCCATGGGGTTCACTATGGCTTTGTACCTATCAGACAACAAGAGAACAGATGCCTCTTTGTCATTTGTTACCTTGTTATTTCGTTCTAACTGCTAGACGCAGGAAACAGACCAATATGCTAGTCAACAAACAAACATTTTGGCTTTCTTTGTAGTGGTTCAGAAAGAATTTGACATCAAAAATAGAAAGTTTTCCACTTCTTTAGAAGATACATGTTACGTCCTGTCCACCACGCCTGCCTGACCCTTCTGTCTCCTCCCTAGTGTGGCCCTTAAGCCACACCGGATTGTCTGGTCGTCCCCAGTCTACCTTCCGGTTCCCTGTGCCCTTCCCAGTACCGGTCTTACTGTTTTCGATTCCTCGCAGTCACGTTTGTTTCCCACTCCCTGTTTAATTTGCCTTTAAGGAAGATGGTGGTGCAGAAGGCAGTGCTATCGGTCAGCAACCAGAGGGTTGCCGATTCAAGCCCTGTTTCCTCCACCATCAAAGTGTCCTTGAGTAAGACACTGAACCCCAAATTGCTCCCGGTGTGCAGGTTGGCGCCTTGTATGGAAGCCTCTGCCAACGGTGTGTGGATGGGTGAATGTGAGGCATAAAGTTGTAAAGCGCTTTGAGTACTCGGAAGAGTAGAAAAGCGCTATACTGTATAAATGTAGTCCATTTACCATTTAATAAAACCCATTTCATTCTCCCAAAACCTGTCCTTGAGTCATTTGTCTCTCAAACCACCACAATATATCACCTAAACCAAAATAATATTTTTTTCTAATCAATAAAGCACTGGTTATTCCGTTATTTATTAATGACGTCAATTTTTCGTGTCTAACTCTTTTCAGGCACTCGTGTTACTCCAAGGTTACTTCATTCCCATTCCAGGTTCTTTCTTGTGTGCTGAGTTCTCTTGTTCTCCCCATGTTCTCCCCATGTTATGTTCTCCCCATGTTCTCCCCATGTTCTTGTCCACCCACAGTCCAAAAACATGTAAACAGTGGACTGGTGCCTCTTGAGAGCCAATGTGGTGTTTGTCCGCATCCCGTGAGAGACGGGCATCCTGAGATTGGTGTTTTCCTTATGGCTCACTGTGACCCCGTACTACTATGGAAATTGAGCAGAAGCTCCTTTTCCATAATATTGTCTTTTTAGCCTGAGGCCACAGTAGCACTGGAAAAATAAAGGTTTTAATGAGGGATTCGGGGATATCGTGAGGTCGGCGTAACTCAAGGGGGATGCCTCCCTGGACAGCAATGGTGTTTTGCAAGTAACCTCATCCATTAACATGCAAAGAGATTGGAATGTGCTTTGCAGCAGGTAAAGCAGATGTGCAATCATATCAAGGGCCCTCCAGCTCACAGCAGACAGGTGTGACACCCTGGGCCAAACAGCGCAAGAGTGCAGAATACACACTTGAGCACATGCTACGGTCCCCTCTGTCACCTGCAACGCAGTCCCTCAAATGTCACCTGAAGCCGTTTTCCATGCAATACCCTGGGCCTTATTACAGGAACACGGGCCTATCTGAAAAATAAAAGATCCAAGGAAGATGAAAACACTGAAAAAACACTTTAAAGGAAATATGGAGAAGCCAATGCAAATGTTTGAAGCGGAAGTATATATAAAAATACCTAGTGACCAATAAGGTAAGATGACGTACGTTTAAATAATATTATGAGAACTGCCAAGGTATTGCATATATTTGCCAAGGAATGGAATTTATAGAAGTAGTCAGTATCTGGGGGATGTTAAACAGCCATTTCATGCCAGAAAAGCTCAGCACAAATCAGCTCCTTAGGTGATAATTATTTTACTGGGAGAAGAAGAGACAGCCTTTGTTATCTGAGTGGGTGTGTAGTCAGGACATCAAGGTTAATACTTCTAATCTTCTGGTAAGTGCCTTGACATCTTTAATGATGGCAAACAATATGGACCTCAGCTTAACATCTCGTTTGGCAGACAGGGCTCTGCGATCTGTTCCTCTTGTTGCATCGGGGCTGTGTTTCCATTGAGAAGAGTCGCTCCAGTTCCCTCTCTAAGCCCACGTTTAAGTCACTGGGTATGAGACACGCAGCAATAACACGCCTGCCCGGATATGCACTAGCACTCAAACGTTTTTCCACACACTGGGATTTTCTACATTTGCATGTTACTCACTTATGCTTCGCTAAAAATACACTTGATATTCTTTTCTAACTAATACATTTACAGCATGTCCACCATTTGAGTACCTTTATTAGCAAGATAATGAAATATCATTGATTCATCAACCTCTTCAGATGCATGTTATAACAGAAGAGAAATGCTGAGTCATTCTTTCTACAAGGGACATTAAATGCTGCTCTGTACCATGTTTCACTGGATGAAACTGTTAACTGGTGCATTTAAAGTTATTGGACAGCTTAGAATTTGACTCTGCCATCATCGCACAACCAGTTAATAGGATGTTACACACTCCTTCCATGTTATCAAGGAAGCTTGCGTCTTAACAAGAATAAAATATCTGCAGTTTATGAAATAGATGGAAAAGTGATTAAAAAAAACCTGTGGTGTGCAAAAGCTTTTCACTGGTCGTGTAGATTTTTATCAAGGATAAAAATTCAAAAATGTTCTAAGAGATCACATATCTTTTCATGTGCTTATTTAGCAGCCACCTTCACCTAAAGCAACGTACGATCAAGAAAGCAGGCTCACCCAGCCCCTGGACTGATTGAGGTGAAGGGCCTTGTTCAAGCACCCAATGATAAAATCAGTCTGGTAACCGTGATATTTAAACCAGCAACCTTCCGATCACAGGCACAGAGTCCTAAGCCACGGAGCCAAGCACCACCCGATGTTAGCATAGGTACTTTTCAAACCTACTCGTATTTCAGTTATAGGGCTGCGTTGACATGGTATCATCAAGTTTCCGTTACCTGCTGCGTCCCTCTCAGCTGTGTCTGATAGCCCTTGATTGCTAAGCTTAGGATACAGGCATAGCAGGAAATCACAATTCAGCACAGAAGAGCAACTTTCCAAAAATGATGAATCATCATGCGTCCTTTCGCTTGATTGTGTTTTACGCCGGTGAGGAGTGACCAAGTGAGCGCTAATCAGATTAAATGCTCAGCACAGTCGCAAGGGTCAGAATACAAATTTCCTATTTTCAGGCTCTCTCAGCCCACAATTACGAGCTCCGACAGGCTGGCAGAGGGAAAATTGGACAGGGGCCAAGCAATTCACCCTTGTGCTGAATCTTTGCCCAATCAGCTTCGTAGAAACAGGATTGAAAATGGCAGAAGTGTGGAAGGCTGACATCGGGCTTCATGCATAGCCGGGTTCATTATCCGTCTCACTATCAGGTAAAGGCAATCAAATACACATTAAATTCTGCGTTAGAGAAGTGGGAGAAGGGTGGAGGATCTCCTGGAGATATTTCTGTCTGAATTCTTTTATTTGACTCATTTCAGACCGTTTTGAGTCATGGATCGAAGCTTTGGTTTCTCACACATGATATCTGCTATGCCAGAGAGGTGCTGAGCACTCGCCTTTCGGTCCAATGCAAGTATGACTTCAAGAGATTTATCTTTAATAAAACACTAGAGAATGAAAAATGTCTGTGTGGGATTAGTAAAGTATGCAGTGTTTTATCTGTTATTCCCCGTCATTTTTCTCACTGTTGATAAATTAATTTGCAGGGAAACGAATGTGGAAAAACTTCATTAACCTCCAATTACCCTTTGTAAGATTAAGGAAACAGCCATGTGCCACACTGGCCACGGCGAGCGTCGTTT
Source organism: Pollimyrus isidori (assembly GCA_019775955.2). Classification (NCBI taxonomy): domain Eukaryota; kingdom Metazoa; phylum Chordata; class Actinopteri; order Osteoglossiformes; family Mormyridae; genus Pollimyrus; species Pollimyrus isidori. The sequence continues at coordinate 6,165,574 of JABFDZ020000043.1, forward strand.
TTCCGGCGCGAAAACGAGAGTGAGAGTCTGGGTAAAGCAGCGCAGTCGATCTGCGACTTTTCCGCTACTGAGGTCGCGTTTGCGCTAGTCATCCGAGATGCGGACATCTTTCATGTCACGCTTGCAGCTGCTATGATCGACAGAAAGGAACGGGACAAGCCTTGGACTGGCAAGGCAATCACAACACAATGTACTTCATAAGCGCTCTCTCCTTACAGAGCTGTCACTAACATGCTTATCATCTGGGACACTAAGTAATCTACCCTTTTCTTTGTTTATTTCTCTATTTGGTTTGCACTACCAAATAGCCAATATTTCTAAACATTTTAAACTGTTTGGTGCTGGGTATTCATGAGTAAAATAGGCCTATTGTATTTTCCTAAGATAAACATGACATTTTTTATAGTTATAGCGAATTAAAATGCATTATCTGTTATATACAGAGCTTAATTTGTGACGGTCAGAGTTCGACACGGGACCTGTGGCTAAGCCGTCTGCACTCTGCAGTCACACGCTACACCCGATATAATTAAACTTAAAATCAATCTGAGCTGAACTTTGGAATTAATACAAACCGAACTAAAAATCTGTATTTATAAAATCCTACGTTTTATGTGATTTTTTTCTTTTTGACATACATTTGACATACATATACTAACTTAGTATATTTTGCTTCTTTAACTTTTGATTCTAAATGGAAAAACCGAACCACGCGCGCACAAAAAAAATCCACTTTTGGTCACTAAAAAGAGATAAGCTTAGGTTACCTTCTCTAATACGGTAGGTCTGTCTTACAGTTTGAGGCAACCAACAGGTGTCGATAGAAAGTATTGCATTGTTTAAGTAATTAAGTAATCGTTGTTAAAGACCGATGCGTACAGGTATGTGACGTCATTCAAAGTCAATGCGCTCCAGCTCTTCATGTCATGGCGGTCGCAGTGTTCTAACATGATAGAAGTCTGTACTGATGTAAAAATTGAGTCTAAAGCCCTTGGCACTTAACAGCACGAATACCATAAAATCAGAATATGCAAAATTACAATTTGTGAGTAACGATGGCAATGAATGAAAGGTGCAAATATACAGTCAGGAAATATAAACGCATATCGAAATAGCTCAAAGATGCCAAGGAACAAATCTCCGAAAAATGGCAAAAGAACAATCACATTTAGCTATCTGTGTTCGGCCTATTTGTAATTTTGTCTGGTGTTGAAAATGATGAGACTTTAATATGATGGAGTGGTGAAAAAAGTGTTTTATTTTTCATGTTACCAAGACTACTTCTGCTTTAAATGCACCTAGTTTTAAACATGCACAGAAGAAACAACACCCATTATTTTTTTAAGGTAGTTACAGGAAACGGTGCTTTCCATAAGTACTTTACCTGTCGGCACTGAGCGCAGTGAGAGTGAACACGGAGACTCCGACTGAAGTTAACTGGATGACGGGAATCAGCTTACAGGCGACCGTCCCGAAGATCCACTCCTCCACAAAGTACCTAAAGGCGTCCACGGGCACGCAAGTAACCAGCAGCAAAAGGTCCCCGGCTGCGAGACTTGAGATGAAAATATTGGGCACACTTCTCATGGCACTATTGGTGATGAATATCTTCACCAGAGTGATGTTTCCCAGTAATCCCACCGAAATGATGATAATGTACATAGACGGTATTACGCATCGAATGACAAATTCAATAGTTTCTCTCTCTTCAGGGTCAGCGTCCTCGGTAAAGTTTGGAAAAACAGACGAATTTAATGACACAGATGATAAGCTCTTAAGAAGCTCCTCCATGGCTATGCGAATGTTAAATGGATATGTTGGAAAAGCACTTTTTAGAGTAATAATCTTGAATCATGTGGGTGTCGTTTTAAGGTATTTACACGCAGTGGCACTCTCTTGTATCTGCATAGGTCTGAAGGAGCTGGAGCTGTCCTTTGCAAAAGTACTGAAATGCAAGACCAACCCCCGTCTCTTCAGCAGGGACACCGTAAGGAAAGAGCGAGGGATCCACGCGTGCTTTTCGTTAAATTGTCTTAGCTGCCTGTATTCTGGATCTTACTGGGCGGCAATAGTACAGCAAGTGCAATATTGAGTATAGAAGTATTGATATAAAATGACTTTATTTGAACTCCCCTACATATTTTAACTGTTGCTTCTCGATCATCACATGCGATCCGTGTGCGCTCTTCGGCAAATTTACTTTGTTTTCCACCTCTTTGTCCTGACTTTAAATCCCGATTATGAGAAGAATTTCCAACGCGATATTCGTAGAGCGTAAAATGCGAGTAGAGAAATCCATAAGCACGACAGGGACGGGCAGCATGTGTGGAATAAGGGACAAGGGAAGTGAAATGGAATGTTTTTTAATGACATGATTACGCTTTCTGCGATTTTTTAAAGCGACTATACGTTTCCAGTACATATATGAAGAATCAAGACGATGATTAGAAACCATTATGTGCCTCTGTTCTTGTTTTGGATCACTGAAAAAACGGTTGTATCACACCCTTGTTAAAACGTAAAGCTTCAGTAAAAATATTGCATCGCGTTAGGTTTTTAGGCTCTCACCCCGGGATAAACTAAGTTGGATTTATACAGAGAACTTGTTGCCTGTAATTTATTTCTGGTAAAGATCTGTAACTGAAGCTTGTAAACACATTACACTTCATCTGCAAATTTAACCGTCCTACTTCGAAAGGAAAACAGTTACCATATTAATAATTGCATCAGAAAGGCAATATAAATAGTTTTCATTCGATTAGCATTACTCCTGTTATCAGGATTTAATTATTTATGGTTTCGGGCTGTGAAGTGATCGCTCGAATGGCGTTAGGTTCGGCTGGGGCTCAAGTCTAAATTGCACTAAGTGCTGGTTTAGAAATAACTGAGTTATGAACGAGCTAAGGTGACGGTCCAGAAGATACGCAGCGAACTATATGATACGCTTATGCTACCGCTATTTCAAACTGTGATTCCCTTTCCTCGTATTTTGATCTTCATGTAACCAAACATATAAAAATGTTATAATAATAACTTATGCTTCCACTCTCTGTTTATTTGGTGACATCTGCTGGTAACCACAACAAACCGTGCAACATATGGTAGTTTGACTTGTGAGCACAACACCTGTCAACCCATTAGATGACACACAGTAGATGTCCACCAAGGGGCTTGGGCGTAGCAGGATTGCTTAGTGAAGTTCAAACCATCAGGGTTCAAACCCAACTGCCATGAATAGAGACTCAGGAACCCAAATACAGAAAATAGGAGATTTATCAGGAACCAATGCAGACAGACGTGGAATCAGCGAGCAGGTCATTGTGGCTGTGGTCACAGAGCCAGAGACGTTGTCAGCCGGGGGAATCAGTCCTCCGAAGACACAACAAATGAAAGGCAAGTACACCTGTGGGGGATGTGGGGATTTGGCAGGACTGGATCGGAGAAGGTCAGTCTGATCAGCGTAACACTAGAGACATAAGAAATGTCGCATGAATCACGATACCTTGAGGGCGGGTAAGTTAAAGTAAGGAGCTGAGCAGGTGTTGGTAATCAGGGTGATTGCTGATCCTGCATTTGTACGTGGGGCATAACACCAAAAAAAATATTATTTTACGGTGTGTGTGAACCGATGGTACTGTATACATCATCCAGGTTGGTAGAGGACAGCGTTTGAAGTTTTTTCCAAACCACATGCAGGTGGCTTGTTAATTGCCCATCAGCCTAATTCACTGCACCTGTTTCTGTGGCCTTATAAACCCAACTGTCCACATCCTCAGTGAGAGATACTGCTTCCTTGAAACTTACTGAGCATTTCACGCCCGCCCGCCACGCCTGCTCGCCTTTAAATGTTAGCCAAAGAGTTGGGACTGGCGATTGATGGGTGCTGTCGGTTTGTGAAGGAACCAGGCCAGCCACTGGTTCTTGTGGTTTATTTGATTATGGTCTACACAGGGTTAACGAGGGGGGCCTGGCACATGGAAGGAGTGGACGACCAGGGCATGACATCGGCTGTGTCGCGTAGCTGCCGAGTTGCGTCTTGGGTCTTTTCCAGCTGGAAGTGGTGGCTCACATGCACCCTATATGGTATCGACGCGTTTGATCAGATCTTTTTTGCATGCGGTGCTGTTCTCCTCTGCTCTGCATTTAACAGAAGCCTCTTTAATGATTCTGTATTGGTCTGCACCAATGTGTCACCAGCGTTTGCTGTGGGGGAAGCAGCACGGTGTGGCACCGGCTGTCGTAGGATGTATGGGTCAGGGACGTGCATCTCCATCCCTGAGACCGCTGCAATATACACCTGGATGCCAGTGACCGGATACATTAGAAGTACATGCAGTAACAGACAAGTTTCAGTTTCAGCAGAGAACATGAGACATTCTTTCTACATGGGACATTAAGTACTGATCATGCTTTTAATGATCACGTCTGCGTGAGTAAAATTTCTCACTATATAAGGGGATAATCATTATAACCATTTTATTCTTTCTTTATGTCTCATTACCATCTAAATGACATTTGTATATTTTGTTACATGAGCAATAAAATGTACAGCGTTGCTATTTAGGTAGCTAAGCAGATGGGTTACCCAATGGCAAAGTAGAGATATCAAAGTTAAGTAAATGAAAATAAAAAATAATTTCAAAAGAATAACCGTAGTGTGACGATCCGTTCAGCGTGCAGGGCGGACAGACAGGCAGGAAGGCAGGGTCGGGGAAAGCACGGGTTTATTTCAAGGCACACACTCGAACGGACAAGCAACGTTAATG
>JABFDZ020000043.1:6197129-6210475 GCA_019775955.2 Pollimyrus isidori
TCACCTCAGAGTTGTGACCTTAACCTTATTGAAGGTCTCTGGGATGTGCTGAAGGAGGCTTCATGGAGGTTCAACTCACTCGTCAATACAGGATCTTGGTGAGAAATTAATGCAAATCTGGATGAAAAATAAAAAGGTGAGATGTTGCATTAGCCTGTGGAAAGAATGCCATGACAAATGTGTGCCATAATCAGCGCTAAAGACGTCCAATGAAAGATTCAAATGGCAACTTTTTTTTTTTTTGGACAGGCAGTATTTATTACTCCTGCCTTGGTATGTTAGGAGCGACGTTAATGTGAAGCATCACCAAGACATTTCTCCTTTCCTGTTCAATGCATCACTGATAATCACTGATAATATGTAAGCTGGTCCCCAGAGGAGTGATCATGTTGTAATCATCTCGTTAGAAGGGTGTTGCAGAGCGGAATTAGTGTTTGTTACATGCTGTCTTGTCGCACTGTCATGCGGTTCTAGTTACAAAAGAGAAACTAACAAACCTAAGGGTATCTGTATATACAGAATTCTGTAACTATGCAGAACTCTGTTTATACAAACCTCAGTTTTGAGTTCAGTCACTTCACAATTCGGTGCAATTTCAGTGCAGTAGGGAAACAGATTTTTTTAAAATGATTATTAAAACTGCAAACGCAATTTGAAACCGACGTAAACAAAACGATGCATCTTTCAATGTGTCTTTATAACAAAACCTAAGAGTTGTTTATTTGGAAATCTTAAAAATAAATATGCCGATTAAAATTCAAAACCTAAGGCTGCTTCGTAACACAATCATAATTAACTTCCGTGACAAAAGCACTTTTAAATGCCATATTTGATTTCAGTATAACAGCCAACAGACAGTTTGGTCTTATCAACTGCAGTCTCTTTCCAGTGTTGGTGGTAATTTATTGGGAAAGCAAAAGGTTCCCGAACTATTGATTTAAGTGATGTGGGAGGGTCTCCCAGCACTAGTGCCGCCATTACGACTGAACGTTACTGTTACCAGCACTAGCCGCAACCAACCCATCCAAAATTAGTATATTTTCTGTGTGGAATTCATTGAATTTAAAAATGTATTAATCTGTTTCATTGTGCGTTCTGAACCAAAAATTATGCGACACATAAGTATATCGTTATAGGCCTGCTGTGTATCTTTGTGCTGTTACTGACTCACGTTTCCTGTTGTATCATTGTTATCTATTGCTTATTTTCCCTCATTGTATTAAAGGCTTTTTTTCCCCCAGAAGGTTTATAACCTTTAATGCACCGGCCGTGTCACGCGATGATGTGATGCTCTTTAATGAACGACAACAATGAGAACTTTGACTCTGTTTCAGATGAAGAAGGAGCTGCATGACAACGAGTCCATTACCCAGGAAGTGGTAGGGAATGCCCATATCGAGAACTACGCCTTAAAGATGTTTCTCTATGCTGATAACGAAGACCGTACAGGGAGGTTTCACAAGTAAGAGGACATCTGTACTGTATTATCTGTCATGTTTTGGAACACAGTTGCTTGTCAGCCGCCACCCCACAAGCGTTTTGTGGGATTTCATTGTTTTTTTTTGTTTGTTTTTTTTTTCATTCAACTATAAACATCAATCTATATCCTACACACAAGCTTAGCTATAGATGACGCTTGAACTCTAATATGATGTAAGTCTTTCACTGTCTTCTCATTATTTTAGTGAACACGGATATCAACATGAGGAAATGTGAACATATGACTACTCAATATGAAGCTTTTCTTTGTAGTTCAATGCCGTCTGTTTCCCCGTGATGTTCAAATGCATCATTTGTGTTGATCTTAAGAGCTATTGTTACGATTAAAGTGTAACAGACATTGGCAGTCAGGCTAGACTGGGCTGATGATGATCATTTTGGCAGGTGTAAGTGTTCAGAATGTGGTTTTGTGGGTAAACAATCCCAGTAGAGGACATCATAAGCGTTCTGGATGAACAACATTCAATGGAACTCTGAGGCCATTGATCAATTTACAGTGTTTGAGTTAAAATAAGAAAAGAGTTTCGGGTGGGATATGTGGGACTAATTTGCCCTTTTTCATGAGTTTTTTTCTCTGTAGAAATAGTTTTGGTTTTGTATAATAGACACTTTTAAAAAGTGAAACGCGTTCTTTAGGTTGACTTGGATAAACTGCCAATTCTAATTAGTAAGTCATTTGAAAAGGATGGAGCTCAGCTTTGTGGATCGTTCCGTGGGTCACATGATCTGCCTGACGTCTGCTCTTTGAGTAGATCGCACTCGTCCACATCACTTTCTCGGTCTGTCAGCATGTAGTTACATAATGCGTGCCTTTCTAACCACAACATAGTCTCTGTCAGATCTAATCCTTGCAAACCTGCAATGTGTAACACAAACAATGAGCTGATCAAATAAGCAGGAGAGAGGTACAAGTAAACATTCTCACATTCTTCGGGCTTTTGCGTTTACATTTTATTTTCTATATGACTGTAGACATCGACATACTCCTCCTGCACTCCTGGAACCCCTTGTGATACAGCAACCTACTTTAATAGTGATTGGCAGTAAAACTGTTTTATTTTATTGATTCATGTTGTCAAATATTTTACGATGTTCTAGTTATGAAATTGTCTTCTGGGGAGAAAAAAACACATAACGCATCATAAATTGGGGACAACTGACCTTAAATAGGATAAGTAAAAAAAACAAAACAGGTTTAAGAAATCTTTAAAAAGAAAAAAACGTCCTGAAGAACGACAGCTATAGTTCACTGACAGCCAACCTCTCAGACACCTGATATATACAGTACGCCGCCTACTCTCTAATTGTCCCTGAATCCGTGCAGCTGACCTTGTTTCCCCTTAACAGCGTTAGTCTGGTCTAGCGTAGCTCAGTTGTGATGACTGAGGCATCTGTGTACATGTAGCTAATAATGACCAGTCACTGTAAACTCCATTCAAGCCCTACGTTGTAGCGCCTCCTCCCACCAGCCTACAATGCTGCGTATGTGACCGTTGGACATATTAGTATTACGAATTACCCTCCAATTTAAACGATTTGGAATGAATGAATTGTAACTGACACCGTACCGTTAATCCCGATTATCGGTAATTAGTTCACCCAGACCGGCATTTTCAAAGGAGAAACATATTAACATTCATTTTATTAGTAAACCATTAGTAAATTATGTATATGTATAGTTGGTGGGAGAAAAATGAGGTGTTACAAGGGTTAGCATCTGCTCTCCTAAAGAATAGTTTGTCTGTTGAATGGCTCCGGAATATAGATGAAGAATACAGCTGATTCAGCCGGCAGCTTGCTATGATTCATTTCTGCCTGGACCTTGGGAAGAATATCTATATAGACATTAGGCTCTTGAGTACAGGAGTGCAGGCTTACTTTATGTTTCCAAAATCATCTAATATGTACACAGTATAGCAGATCTGGAAAAGCTGAGCAGCATCAGCAGGGAAACTGTGTGAAAATGTTGTTTTTGTATCATGTATTCAAAATTGACACCCTTAGCGGTAACACATGTCAGTGGAAAAGGTCGACTATAGACTTTGTCAAAACCACACTTGGAAGTTACATCTCCCTAATGGAAAACATAATCATTTTTCAATCAATCAAAAAAGGTCCTTGGATGTATCCTTGGAGTAAATGAAGCAATGTCATCATGCAAGTCTTGTATAAATATCTATCTGATGTCATCTGACAAGGTGTGTAGTTGAGTATTAATGAGCAAGAACATTTTAATCGAAGATTTAATTTAAGATCCAACAGGGACGACTTTGAGACTGTGGATGTGTCAACCAAACACTATATCAGCTGAGCATAATGTTGACTTTGCGTCTTTGCTTTGAGTTCCCTGTCTGTCCAGTCCATTAGCTGATATGTAATAATGCTTCGCAAGCTCCTTTGAACTGCCGTTTTGAAAGTCTGTTTTCCTTTTAACTGGTTTATTTACTTCCTGTTCCTGGGAAATTATAATTCCCTGTTGCTGTTTGATATCTGCATTGTTGTGGTTGTTGTGGCTGATTTATCGCAAGATCATGCAGATGTCGGTTCTATATATATTAATGGAAGATCATGTAATGATATTACTGTTTTATTTGTTATTGTATGTTAGTGTGATTTCTAAATAAGAATAAATGACTATTGCTTTTTTTATTTTTTTTTTTACCCTCGACAGGAACATGGTCAAGTCATTTTACACATCCAGCCTCTTGTTAGATGTGCTGTCGGTGTTCGGGGAGTTATCAGAAGAGGTAGGTCATGTTCATCCTTGACATAATGGACCCAGTGTCCTTTGCAGATCTGCTAGTTATCTGATGTAAGTATGTAGATAAGGCGTAATAAATAATTGTGCTTTTGTTAATCCCCCGGTGAACTGAGTAATGGAAACGAGCAATGCAGGCTTATAGATCTCTTCATGCACAAGCCGTGGAGATGTACGTAATGTTTATAGAATGAGTTCTATGGTCACGTCTTGTTGCTTTCAACGAATCAGAAGCGAAAGTATTATTTCAGCCTCAGAAAAGTCACGTCTTGGAAACGGCTTGTAACTGAGGTCGTCCGTCCGGTACAGTTTCAGTACTGTTACACTAGTGCGCTTATTAAACTATCTACATTTGTCTGTGATTGCCTCAGATGTCTTTTCTGCAGAGGGGATTGACTGTGTCAGAAGGCTGACAATGTTTCATTGAGAGTCCTCCTCTCCCGAAGGGGAAGGCATTTCCCTACTGTAGAAAACCCACGGGGGCTGTTTTTAACACTGTGCCTTCATTCTGTAACGTTAACCCAGACAATGAGCCTTCAGAATGCCCACACCCACACCCCCCCCACCCCGATTACATAGCCTTTTCCCAAAGAACGGCCCGATGATTTGTGGACGATTAGATTACTGCCAGAAAGAGGGTTTCTTAGACTGGGATTGAGGCAGGGCTCTTGCTCATGAATGAATTTTAAGGGGAGGTGCATTGTCAGATTCCATATTAGGTTTATCGTCACATCAGGCCTGTAACCATAGCTATCACCGGCCCTTTACCTCAGGCCAGGGGCTTTCTATTGACAGACTGACAGGATTTTTCCCACTGAATCACAGCCATGTTGCCCGTTTCTGAAAACAGGGGCTGGGCTTGATTAACACTGAAATTAGAAACGGTTGCTAAATGATTATTAAGAGCATTCTTTATCTTTATCGGTTAATTCTTTATCTTGAATCCTCACCTCAGAAACTGGAATTTCAGCTTCGATTCAAGATAATAGCCCTTATATTTTGTAGCTTTGGCATTTAGTGATTCTGATGCATATGTCCGAATTACTGTTCTAATAATTTTACTGTATACCTTCCAGCAGCAATCAGAAGGTTGTTTTCCATATAGATCACCTGCAGTATTTGCACGCATAATTTCTTAACAGAAATGTCGTTTTCACTGTTATGTTATTATGAGAATGACAAAGACAAGATCAGCTCAATATTATTGTCGTCTGATCAGTGGGATTATTCTGAGTAATGTTCTCCCTGTACATCTGCTTGTTTGATCGCATGTAGCACAAAGAAATGGAAGCTTTTTTTTTTCCTCTATTGTGATTTTTTTTTATATATATGTGATTTTATAAAACATTTTCCCTGCAGAATATGCAGCACAGGAAGTATGCAAGATGGAAGGCCACTTACATCCACAACTGCCTGAAGAATGGCGACACCCCACAGGCCGGGCCCATTGCAATGGAAGGGGAAGCATATGGTGAGGCCTGATATTGTATCAGCGAGCCAAACAAGCCCCTGACCCCCCTACCCCCCTCAGGAAAAATATTCTAGAGAATTCTCTCATCTGATTTAGAGGCTTTCCCTTCCCGGCGGGTTCCAGGTCACAAAAGGTCAGCGCATTGTGTGGCTTATCAGTCCTGACTGAGTCCAAATGCCACTTACCTGGCAAGGAGTTTGCTTGTATTTACTTTATGAGTCTTTAACATTCCTTATCTTGCCACTGGGTGAGTAACTACCACAGCATTAGTCTCAGAAGATGGTGGCCTGTAAGGAATTTAGGTTAAATGGATCATATATATGTATCAGCTGAAGTAGTGATAGTGGTATACGCATTGTTTTTGTCTGTGATTCATTTAGTATGTTTGTGACCTCTATTAAAATCAGTTTGGATTTGATTCAGACGAAGCCCTTTAAAACATTGTTCTCAGAGCTTCTTGGTTAATGCTAGAATAAGCTGGTAAGTTGCAGAATGATACATTATTATTATAATAATCATACATTATTGCATTGAGAAATTCTTAGTACCTACGCCCATGTGAGCCACATGCAGGTGAAAGCTTGGGCTCACGTTGCAGGGATGGCCAGCATGCAGTGCCCCTGGAGCTAGGGGTTAAGAGCCTGGTCCAGGGATTCAGCAGCAGCATCAGTCTGTCAGCTCCAGGCTTAAGACCGGTAACCTTCCCACCGTGGGCACGCTGTCCTCTCCTAGTGAGCCACGGCACCTCCCGCAGATCCTTCTAGTTCAGGAACTCCCAGCCAGCGATGTGTTTATACTGCTAACATGAGGTCGTTTTCATGGTCTATGCTCAGAGGACCAATGTGGTGCCAGTTGTGGTGGCAGCATTTAACTGGAGCCCAGCATTCCTGCCCCGAACATCTGCTGGGCGTGTTAGACTGGCCCGTCTCCCCGCAGAGTCTCTGTCGGTAGACCCCAAACCACATGCCGACATGAGATACTTCCATGTGTCCTGGACATAAGGATACAACACGGTTCAAAGTGGCTGTTAATCAGATTCCATCAGAAGATTCTTTGCACTCACTCGAGTATTCTTCTGTAATGCCTGTCCATCTCCTTATAGGGAAAGTAGGCCTCAGTGAGAGTAGATGGGCCTTCTCTGTCATGGAGGTGTCATGTCAAGCTGCTCTCACAGGGGTAGCTGTGAGAACTGATACTGCGGTCTCTCCCTCCCTGCGGCTTATCACAGGATCTCGTCACGGTATCTTGCCATATTTCCTCATGTCTAGCCCCCCCTAAAAAAAAAAAAAAAAAATCTCAGTGCTGAGGACATGACTTCTGGCCTTGCTGGGAATTTTTCTGGATTAAATCCATAGGATTTGTCTGGCTACGTCCTTTCTACAGGTGTAAGGAAGTTGGATGTCCTGTTCTGTGCGTATCTCGGAAATATGACCTCGATACTTCAACCAGAAGTGCGCACTTGGAAAAACAACATACAGGAATGCCAGAAGTGAAATTTTGTCACAGTAGCCAGTAGGTGTGATTTTTAATTTTTTTTTCTCACAGCCCTTTGTTTTTTCCTCTCTGTATTTTGTCTCTTGGGTGGAGCTCCGACTGACTCCCCCAGGGAAGCCAGTCATCTCATATCTAACCTTACAGTTGTGAAAAAGAAAGTACACCCTTCTTTTAAGGTTTTATGTGTCAGGACCCAATTTTTAAAAATCATCTGGTGCTTAACAGGCCGTAAAAATGAGGTAAATACCACCTCAGATGAAGAAGACGGGACACATTATACCATGCCCTTATCTAACAAAACCTACGCCGAGATGCAGAGCCAGTGTGCGAACAATGAAGTTCTTCCATGGAAAGTAAGAGAGTAAGAGAACAGCCAGGTGATGCTAATGAAATGCCTTTGATCAAATGATCCTCAGCAAGTTTGGCCGCCTCTATAAAGGCAGAAGCTTTGGCAGTTAGCTGGTGTGTGTTAACGAGGAAAGACATCAGCAACGATCTCGGAGAAACGGTTGTTGCTGAACATCAATCTGGGAAGGGTTATAAGGCCATTTCCGAACAATCTGTCCGTCGTTCTACAAGTGAGATTATTTACAAGTGGAAAACATTCAAGACAGTTACCAATCTTCCCAGGAGTGGATGTTTCAGCAAATTCACCCCGAGGTCAGACCGTGCAACGCTCGGACAAATTGCCAGAAACTCCCAAGAGCTACTCTACAGGCCTCAGTTAGCATTTTAAATGTTAAAGTTCATGACAGTACAACTAGAAAGAAGACTGAACAAGTATTGCTTGTTTGGAAGTGTTGCCATGAAAAAGCCTCTTTTCTCTAAAAAGAAGATGGCAGCACAGTTTAGGTTTGCAGAGTTGCACCTGAACAAGCGACAGGACTTCTGGAACAATGTCCTACCGACAGACGAGAGCAAAGTGGAGATGTTTGGTTTTCACCAAACATGGAATATCAGCACAAACGCCTCATACCAACTGCCAAGTACCTTGGCGGGGGTGGTGATTTGGACTGCAGGTTGGGGTCTGGGTACCTTGCAACACTGAACTCCTCTGTATACCTAAGTATTGTAGAGTCAAATGTTGAGGCCGCTTGTCCGGCAGCTAAAGTTCAGACAAAAGTGGGTCATGAAACAGGCCAATGATCTGAAGCACACCAGCAAATCTATAGAATGACTGAAAAAGAAAAGAATCAAGGTGTTCCAATGGCCCAGTCAAAGTCCACACCTCAACCTGATGGAAATTTCGTGATGGGACCTTAAGAGAGCTGTGGGTGAACAAATGGCTGCAGAACTTTGTAATGAAGAGTCTGCCAGAATTCTTCCAGGGCGACATGAGACTGATAAAATCATCCAAAAAACGAACGCTTCAAGATATTGCTGCTAAAGGTGGTTCTGCAAGCTATTGAATCATGGGGTGTACTTAGTTTGTCACACATGGCTTCTCCTTTTGGCTTTATTTTTCTTACACAATGGCAAAGTGGAATCTGCTGTGTGTCACTTTTTATCCCTGAGGTTAGATCTAAATATTTTTAGAACCTGGTAAGGACTTTAAAAAAAAAAAAAAAAAGTAATACCCAGTTGCATAAACCTTAGAATCGAAAGGTGTGCTTTCTTTTTCATATGACTGTATAGTCCCCAAGTGACTTTTTTATAGAAATAAACCAAGCAGGAACCATGGAGTGTTCCAGAAAGCAAGATTTCTCAGGTTAACTTCTGGGTTAACCTCAAGGTCAAGTTTTGTCCAATATCAGTACTTAAACTCTTATTGGACAATCATGATTTCTAGCTTTAGTTAACCTGGTTTACTGAGAAATCTTGCTTTGTGGTATGTCTAGCTGGAAAGCAGGCCGTTTAGTACATAATATTTCTTTTACTTGGTACATAGTTTTTCTACCTGCCAACTGTAGGATCCAGGAAAGCAACACACTGTAGGTCACGAGACAACACATGGTGGGATTGTGGTCTCCAGAATGGTTTCTGTGAACACAACAGATCTGCAGAACACAATAGCTGCAACACAGTAATATGCACTCCTTAAGGAAAAAGATTTTTTATTTTTTTGTATATAATATTTATGTGTAGTCGGTTAGCAGGAATCGAGAGCAACCGAAATTATTCCATTTTATGACACGGGGCTGAAATCGATGGGTGGTAAAGTAAGACTAATGAGAACGAAAGGATTTTCAGGACTTTCCCTCTGGTTCTGCGCTCTGTGGTTACTTTGAAATATATGAGCGAAATCCTTCTGAGCAGAGGGTCTGCGATGCAGACGGTAAAATTACCAGTGGCTAATAACCAGTGTTTAATGCGCCAAGTTTAATGCACAGTAGTCCCACACTATTTCATATCTCTGTGAGTTGTGAGCTTCCTATCAATTCGGTTGCTGTTTTGTTCCACGTGAGCAAGACGCGAGGAGAGGTAGAAGGGTGGGAATGTGTGCGTAGATTAAAATCGCCGTTTCGGAGGGTCGGCGAAGCCTTCACCGTTTTTTGTGTTGCTGAAAGGGGTTTTTAGAGACCACCTTTTTTTTTTTGCGGCAAGTATGTTGTGCGATTTTCGCCTCGTGCAGAGAGATGGATGGTATCATAGCAACCAGCCACGTTCAGCTGCACTTTCAGATGCATAATGAAGAGTGATTTGGTTTTTTTTTCCCCCAGACTTGAAGTGTATCCCCCTGAGTGCAAGGGGGTGCTCAGTATAATGGGCCAGTATCATTTATTTCAGCTTTTTACACACTACTAAAGTAAACCGGTGTTTTCCCCCAGGAGCCAGCATATTTCAGAATCATATTAAAATTTATTTTTTTCTTTTTATTAAAATGCCTTTTCAGCATGCTATCCAAATGTGCCCAGCACCATGTTTTACCCATTCCTGAATCGTTTTGCATGTTCTAGAACTCATTAATATCAGATAATGACTAATGACTTTATGAAGTATTATCATTAAGTACTTAATGTTTGTGCTTAAGTTTTTGCCTAAAGATTATTGCAATTATATGTTACCATTCTTGTAGGTAATGTTTTATTATATAGCTCTAATTTGCTTAAATGTGTAGCATGGTAGAGCCAAGCTAAAAATAGCTTAATGGTGTTAATCACCAGCGCTAATAAATATTACTGCATAGACAAAGTGCTGATTTTTGAAATACACTACTGCTTGACGTTATTCTGGTGCCATTAAATATGAGAACACTTTTCAGCTATTCTCTTTGGTATGCATCAACCTGTATTTGTCACCTTCATCTATTTGTCAATTGAATACTAAGCAATAATTAGAAGCAGTTTCCATTCTGAGTACTTTCCAATGCTGCTAATCGGCAGTAATTTTCGTAATGCAATAGTCGTCTTTCTATTGGTTTTCTCTGTTTATAAAATGTCTTCGGTCAACCTGCTGTAAAGTAGGTAATTCAAACGCAAGATCGCTTTACATTTTCTGGAGCTCACAATAAAACCATTGTCCCCACCACATATTTGCTTGACTTTTCCACTTGCGAGAAGATGATGATGATGAGCAACTGGAAAGGAATGGCAGAGAAAGTCAGTTTGACTGGAGGAGGGGCGATCTGAAGCTGCCCTGTTGATTAGCATATTTTCCTAGAGCCTCATCGGTGCTTCTGGCCACTGCTCCTGAAAAGTGTGCAGCCTTTGCCCCTGGATGGGTCTCCTTTCACTGCCCCATCAGCCTATTTTGTATCCAGGCCGCCAAACAATGGAAAAAGCACTCGGTTAACGTATTTTTCTGTCAGCATACCATGAAATTGCGATGCGTGTTTGATTGGCTGGGTGCAGAGAGTAACCCCAAATTTTAGTTCCCCAAAAAAGGTGTCCCCCAAGTGCTCCTCTTTAATATTTCTGAAAGATGGTTATGTTAATCTCCCTTTTTCCTCTCTGGGTACACACTTGTAGGTGTATGCGTATCTTCTATGTATATAAATGCATCACTTTAGCATTCAAGTCAAGGGTTGTGTTATTGAGGGATAAATACAGTGTTTCTGTACTGAAATATGATTTGGATGAATTGCGTTAAATTAATTTTCTGCACTCTTCCCCTTGCATTTAAGCATGTAAGGGGCTCCACGTGCAAGTCATCACATGCAAGTCAGTGTTCTTAAATCAGGTCTTCGGGGATCCCAAGACATTTTTGCTACCTCCACGCTCCCTTCCAGGCAGTGCACAGCAAAAACGTAGACTGTCGCAGGGGTCCTCAGGGACCCCAAGACATTTTTGCTACCTCCCCACTCCCTTTGAGGCAGTGCTCAGCAAAAATGTGGACTGTCAGGGGGTCCTCAGGGACTGGGTAAAGAAACATTGCCATAAGTGGCAATTATTTTACCACTTGCAATGGTTTCCATCACTGAATGTTGCCGACTGTTAAATGACTGTACAGGAGGCATCCAAAATCTGGATAACACCTGAATGTGTAGCGTACGAAACATTGTGAAGATGACATGGTCCTTAACTGGACACGCTAATTGCTTTTCTAATCGTACTGCTGCCTTTTTTTCCTTGAAGAACTGAGAACCTTTTGCAACGTATCTGCATTAATTAAACTAAATGCCATCTTCAGATGGAGTTAACAGTTTAAAATAAATGCTGCAAAATTTGGTCACGATGCTTGAAAAGCGCTGGCAGTCTCTGGTCGCGTCGTATGACGTATGTATTCCTCACTTGGTTTAATTTCACCATCTGTGAAAAGTGCTTTCAAAGCATTTCTCTCCCCAGCCTTAAGTTCTATTCCATTTCGGCGTCTCTGCTGCCTCCCGAGGCCCGTCGTCGCTGAAATGCAGGCCGTGTCCCAGTTTGCGTTTCCCTCCGATGTGTAGCTTTCTGACATTGAACACAGATGAAAACTTGCTTGTTTAACCTGGCACTGATTTTATCTAATGTGCAGCTCGCTCTGTTATTGCTATTCTGTTTCACGAATGCACTGGCTTTGGTTTGTTTCTTCATTATTAGGAAACCGAAACCATGAAAAACAGCAGCTCTCATTGTTTTTTCCATAACTACCTCGTTCAAAATAATTGTTCAGGTGTTGTGGGATTTTGGAAAATAAACATGGTGGGATATTCGCGGAAATGTTTTTTTTTTTTTATAGAATGTTTCAGATTTTTTTTTTTCCATCTCTCTGTATAAATCAACACATTTTAATGCTCATACAGATACTTTTTATTGCTCCGTTGGCTGGGATGCATTTCTTGTTTATTAAATTGATGTATAAGAAAGTAATTGGCATCTTTATTCATACAATTGATACTATTTTTCCTATTTTACATCTACAGAAATACATTTTGGCTGATGGTATCAGAGATTTAGCTCCTTAAAGTCTGTATTTGTACTGGAGAGAAATTTTCATATTGGTTGGCTTCTAGTATTTTATTGAAAAAAGGAGGTTTCAGCCATGTTACTTAAACTAGCCAACTAACATGTTTCTTTTCCAATTTGTATTGAACAGTGGGAACTATATACTTTGAGTTCATGCCGCGTGTTTCCTGTAGAAGAGTATCATCTGTCTCTTTTTTAATGAGTATTTGGTACTAAAACAAAATTAGTGGCTCAAATGATATTATGAATTCTTGAGCATTGTGTAAAACGGTCAGCTTTTAGATGAAGGTGACACTGATTTATTCCTTGGTAAACGCAACATTAGAGTCGCACATTTCTTTTACCTAAATGTTTCCTGCCGCCACAGTAAACAGTATGAAAGATTGTGAGAGGAAAGGGACGTGTGGTGCGACCCCCGTCTTCTGCACACTCATGGCCTGTATTTGTCCTCCTGCTCTTAGACGACGACTTCGGTGTTGAGGGCGGGGCACAGTCTATGCCGCCCAATTCTCCACCCCACACCCAGCCTTCCATGCCTCCCCCTGCTGGCTTCACTAACATCCAGATCCCCCCTGGGGCCCATGCCCCGGCTAACACTCCAGCGGAGGTTCCGCCCCCTGCAGGTACGTCACGGTTACTGAAATGAGAACTACTTATAGTTTGTTACCATGTTTTCAAAACTGCTGAGAATGAGTCATTCGTATTTAATGCAACGCAATGCGATTTTATTTATATAGCGCATTATCACAACATTACATTGTCTCAATGCGCTTTACATTTCTGCCACGTAAAGACCCCC
>JABFDZ020000043.1:6228694-6240299 GCA_019775955.2 Pollimyrus isidori
TATATGATGTGGATACAGTACCTCTATGGATATGGTACCTCTTTCAGTGTAAAGTAGTCAGTTATATGATGTGGATATGAGTATCTGGGATACTGGGGCTCTTTATCACAGACTTGTACTTTATTCAATTTATTATTTGGATGCTAATAATTTCCCAAAATCTGTTTGTAGTTAAACGTTTAAATGTCTCACCTAACTATGAAATGGAGACCACTGGTGGAGACAGTGTCACTGGGCTTGGCTAGTTTTGCATTCTCTGGTTACAGTGTCGTAAGTGTTTTGTCAAGGTTGTCCCCAGAGGTAACTGTAGACTGTCAACGGGTTTTTTTTTTAATGTCCCCACGGGAGGCGAAACAACATCTTGAAAAAGGTGTGTTTTGTTGTTGATAATGCATATATTTTTCTCGGCCCATTAAAGATAGATCTGCTGCTCTTGCTCCATACACATCCACAAGGTTTTGAATTTGTGTTCTGGGTTCGTAAGGTTCAACTATTCTCACTTGTAACCTGGATGCCTCTTAAATAAAAGAATTCTAGGATGATTTAATGCTGGAACCCTGTTTCAAACATAAGCTTAGGAATAAGGTGTCTTATGCATCGGCAGCTGCCAGAAAGTCTGTCCGGCGGTGAAGACCTGAACTCCGAAAGTGAGGCGACACATAAGGATGATCATGAAACCGGGCCACGGATTCACTGTGTGGGACAAAAAACATCCAAAGACTAAGGTTTCACGGTTGATGGGCTGGCAGAGAATGAGACGGTAAACAAGCAAATGAGCGCTCTTCGTTGTCCATAACTGTAAGTCTAGTTTATTCTCGTATGCGGATTTTCCTTGGTGGGCCAAGCGAGGGGTCTGGTGTCCCAGCCCGAGCCTGATCCTGTGTGTTTGCTCCGAAGACTCCTGGGAACCCCCTGGCCTTCAGTGTGTAACATCCCTGCTCTAAATGCAGAAACAAAGAGAGTTTCAGAATCTCCTTTTGAGGTTTGCTTCGAGTATCTGACATATTTCACGGTGTATATAGCTGAATTTTTTTCCTTCCAGATGATGTTTTCACGTGTAAAGAAACATAAAAGGCTTTAAATTGGTTAAAAGGATTTGTTTAAATTTCATTACTTAGATGCTTTTATCCAAAGTGATTTCCTTCTTGGCAAAAGTAGGGTAAACAAGTCCCTGAATAGCAACTGGGGTTAAGGGTCTTTCTCAAGGGCTCAGTGGTGGGTTAACTCTGCCGACCCTGGGATTTAAGCTGGCAACCTACTGATCACAGGCATGTGTCCTAACCCACTGAGCCTGGTGCACACAAAACATGTAATTCAACCATTTTGTATGTTCAGTAATGACGTCTTGAATACTTGGAATTGACATTTGTTTTTAGTTCTTAGCAGTTTGTGGTATTTTTCTCATTCACATTTTATAAGTGCTTATGTACACTGGTTTATAAGTTGGTTTACAAAGTGACTGAACAAAATGTGATTTCTCAGGAGTGGACTTCTCTTTGGTGTTTGCTGTGGTTTCTGGCTGCGCTGTGTTGTGGACCTGGATGAACAGAAGTCATTGTTTTCTAAACCAAGACCCCTTTCCAACTCATTAAAACTGTACTCTGCTGGTACTCTTCAGGCTACCTTTTAAAGCTTAGGAGTGGAATTTTTAAATATTTACTTTGGGATATTTTTTTCCCCCCTCAACATGTCCAGTTCATATTTTTAACAGCATCCATGAATGTGTTCTCCTTTTGCTTTAAATTCTCAACTTAGGTTTGCCTTAAAAATATCAGATATCGTGACCTTAAAGGACACTTTTAGCACAATACAGTAAGTAATACAAGATTAACATTCCGTTCCTTGTAGTATGGCACCTGGATATATACATATTAAATTATTAATAGCTGTTTAGAAGACATGCAGAACATGTAACATGATGCAGGTAACACTGTTGTGTGCTCTGCTCCACTAATACTTTGTTTGTCCCTCTTGGGCTGACTCTGAACTGCTGCCTGTATGGTCTTCATTGTCCCCTTCCTTGGACTGTCCCTGCTGTCCTTGTCCTTGATTGGTTTTGGACGTCTTGAGTGACGTTGCTCCTACTGTGGTTTGGCAGTGCTGGGCTGTCAGGTCGATTGCAACCAGGTGCTGGTCGCACCAGAGGGAGCCTTTTCGTCCCCCTGCTACCCCAGAGATTACCCCAAAAACCAGGCGTGCAGGTGGACGCTGCCGGCCCCGGCCGGGTTTGTCGTGCAGATAACCTTCCTCGACTTTGAGCTGGAGGAGGCTCTGCGATGCATCTATGACCGGCTCGTAGTCAACACCGGCAGCAACAATGTCTCGTTCTGCGGTTTAACTGCCAACGGACTGATCCTCAACTCCACGGGGAACTTCATGGAGGTGTCCTTTAACTCGGACTTTAGCGTTCAAAAGAGAGGCTTCAATATCAGTTACAGGCAAGGTAGGTTGACGGCAGGCAATCGTCTCTTTTTAGATATTCACTACCGTTTATTTTTGTTCTCATTGTTTATAATTGTTACGCCCCTGGTCTCAGTCAGGAGGCCATAACGGTTAACTTGGTTTGTTACACAAAAGTATTTCAGTTTGATTCATTTTAAAAATCTGCTGTTTTTATTTATTGGTTTTCCTCTTTTTCTCTGTCTTGCTATGAGTTTGCCTGATTTATAGGGCAATAGTTTTATCCCTTTTAATTCCCCCATCCTGGAAAACGAATTGCCTGGCCCGACGCATAAATCAAACTTCAAACTGAAATGAATTTAATTCTACAAATTCAGAGAAGCCGTTAACATCTCTGTATGCACAGAAGTGATCATTTGAAGGGGATTAAAGACAAAAAATGCAGTTTGACAAATTGCCCGTTTTTAATGACTCAGATGACGTCAAGACAGGTAATAATGTTGTGGTAAAATGCATTGGGGTGAATGTCTAAAAGAATCAGAACTGCAGAGTTTTCTTTTATTTTTAATATTGTCCATCGAGACCAAAGAGGACATCATCTTCATCATCATCACTGTCATGGCTTCCGTTAGCTAACATAGCTAAATCATTACTTTCCTCTAAAATTTCTGTATACTGGCTTCAATCCGTAAAGCAAGGAACGTGCCCCTTTTCCCCCGGCAAACTGCTATTGTTTAGATACTTTGGATTTCATCTGATTTAGGTCTCGGGAGTTTGATATCATGAACTGTACCAACTGAATACCATGCAAGCAGATATATGTATGTATAAACGTGGGTAAACACTATTATTAGCTTTCCATACAGTTTTTTAAATACCTTTTTAGAGACAAATCCTCATTTTTAAATCAATATAAATATTCAGAATATGTTATTAAATTAAACATTGAGGCAATACGCCGTCCATAACTGTCTCTGGGTGTTGTAATACTATGATAAAATGGTTACTTTACAGAACATGAACAGCTTTGTCAAATTATTACCTTGACTCAAGTTAAAGAAACATACGGCTGACAAGATGGACTGCCTCGTAAGAGCCAATGCGAAAGTCACACATTTGTCACTGTGTTTTCCCTCTCCCGTGTTTCAGAAAGGTTTTTGAAAGTCTTGAGACCAGTTTTACAGAAAACTGTTAAATTGTTGAGTAACAGCCTATTTTTTTTCCCTTTTTCTTTTTCAAAAGGAAAACTGTTTTGTGGTCTGTTAGGTGTAATTTCAGCCAAGAAATCTGCTTTGCTTCTGTAATGACCATAGTTGCCATTAGTGAAGAGTCAGATTTTTCTCTTGATAGTGAAAACAAACGGGTCCATTATGGAAAGTTACAGTGTGCAGTTTATAAAAGGCACACATATATACCTTCATACACAGTGTGCAAATGTATAAAAGCAGCTGGCAGACTAAACTCCTGAATGAAGACACACAAAATTTATTGTAGAACAGGATTCAGTAATCCAGATATTTTTAGCAATGTCCCCCAACAATAATTTTTTTCTACAGATTACATCATTGAACCGTATGTGACACACTTGGATTTGAGTTAGAACTGCACTGGAGTACCCCATACGTCTCACGTTGTTAGTATCGTATTAGTATTTTACTATTAGTATCTACTCTGCACCCTCCAGTTTTTCTCCTTCTCATTTCAGACTCGATGCACCATGATTTTGCAGCCACCCTATCTGTCGAAATCCGGCTTGCTGGGACGGCTAGCTTGACGAAGCCAGTTTAGCGTCACGTTTAGCTTTTCATATCCGGCGGCCTTTTGCAAAATGGATATAAGATCGACATCGCTGTTCTAGCTGGGTACACTTACAGAGACACGTCTGTATGGTGTCATAAGGACATCGCGAGAGCTGTCTGGTCTTCATTTCCAGTGAGGGTTGCCTGTCATTGACGATACATGCAAACCAGCTACAACAAACTCGCCGACCGGATCTGAAAACTATTAAAACAGAACATATCAGCAAATGTAAATGATGCCTTTTTTACGACAGATTTTTATGTGCTGGAGAGCTGTAAAAAGCCAGCGGGAAGTAGAAAGCCAGTAGTTATACCATGTCCATGAATCGTAAAACAGCTAGAAAGAGGAAGCCCCGTTGCATGATGCTGAGAAACCGGGAAGGTAGATGGGCACAGGGGCTTTGCTGGGATCTTAAGACATCCGGGGCTCAATCCGAGGATTCTAAAACAGAGCATATTCCTGTTAAACAAATCATTGGGGGCTCCGGCCCCAAATGGAATGGAGACTGCTGATTGCCTCGATGGACCCACTTAGGGGTCCACTGGTTTACTCAATACATAATAGTCTGAAATAAGTTAGCACAAGGGTTGAATGAAAGGTGATGCCCCCATGTCTGTTTAAGAACCTATTCTTAAAATGATTTAATCTATTAAAATATGATAATCTAGTCGCGAGTAACAGACATGGAGGTAACTCCTTTCATTAAATTCTCGTATAATAGAAATATTTGTATTTTAAGGAACTGATCTTTTTTGCATTGGAAATTGCTTGCATTAATACAGCCGTCCTGTAAGTAACAGAGATCATTAGAAAGAAGTCAAACAAATCAGTTTGACCTAGAACTCGATCTGAATATCAGAAGTCGTACCGTTAACGCTGACCTAATATAAATTGTACACGCCAGGAAATGAGTCATACTACAACGCAATTCTTACTTGAATGTCTTCTTCACAGATAGGACGATTAACCAAATAAAGTAGCATAACATTACAGTAACTAACAATAAATAAACCACTAATTTATGTGTAAATTAAAGTTCTCACTGCTTCACGTGATATTCGGAAGAAATAGCAGATTACGTATCCAAACTGCCTGGGATACAAACGTCATGCGTGTAACTAAACTCTTCAGCTAATAAGGGCAAAGGTGTGTCGTCACGGAGGCGGTTCCAGTTTAAGCAGCCGGGTGAGAGGTCGCAATGCATCTAACCGTAATACATTGCATCCGGATCAGAATGCATTGCTTTAAGCCAGCGCTGTAAACAAGTCGAACGTACCCAATGACCGGACTGGGAAAACAAACTGAAACGCGGACTTAATACAATACTTAATGACAATAACCAGAAACAGTTGATCACATGGGGAACCCACACGAGGTTAACGAGGGGGCGTGGCACACGGAAGGATTGGATGATCGGGGCAGTACAGGAGTAACATTGGGATAAGATCTTTATCATTGTGTTTAAATGCTAAAAAAACACATTTAGGTGTAATTTTGGGGGGGTCGGGAACCAATTAATTGGTTTTCCATTATTTCTTATGGGAATATTCGATCAGAACTCGAACTTTTTAGGATTCGATCCGGAGTGAAGTTCGAGAACCGAGGTACCACTGTATTATTATGCCCTAGGGTGTCTGTCTTGTCTCCATTGTTGTATGAGGACTAAAGCTCTGTCTTTTTTCATTTGTATAGTTGCCGTAGCACTAAGGAATCAAAAGGTGACGATACCGCAAAGTGCTGGGAAAACTGTCAAGCTGTTAAGCCACGTTACCATACCGGCCCTCAGTCAGTTCACCATCTGCTTCGAGATAGCAAGAACAAGTCAGAAAGCGGATGAAACCATCTTCGCGTACTCTGAGGCGAGCACAGTGCTCGTCAGCTTCGGACAGTCCAGCGGCGCAGGGATGGAGCTGAGTGTCAGCGGCGCCACCTGCCCGCTGGGCGCCGCCCTGAGCGCCAGCGATTTCACCTCGGCCATGAAGCCCTTCTGCCTCACCTGGTCCAGTGTTTCAGGAGACGTCGGCGCGTACGTCAATGGCAATCACAAATCGGTGCCCTGCTCCAGCTCCGTTGGAAGGTCCATAAAAGGTGGCGGGACGTTCCAGCTAGGCGGCAAAACGAGTTTCGATGGATTCATTTATAATTTGAGAATGTGGGATTTCAGTTTCATCACAGCGAATCTAAAAGCCCTCACCTGTGATACCAACGGCAATGTCTTCGACTGGGACTACACGTACTGGGATGTTCAGCCCGCTCACGTTCAAACTGACAGCACACTGAGCTGCAGTAAGTATGTCCATCATCGCTCGTCACTCTTAACTAACACGGTTAATGCATCTCTTTCGGTAAATATTTGCATTCTGTCAGTGGTCCGTTATATCATGCTGTGTATAATATTGTACAGTTAGTGTTTCTGCCACAAAACTATTTTAAAACCACATTGTTTGGTATGGCTAGAGAGAATGACATACAAGCTTTCAGTACAGAATGACTGGGATTTCAGTTCTGGTCACTTTCAGTTCTGGTTACAATGGCTATTTGAACTTGCTAATATTTCTTTTGTTCATTGTTGTCCTTTTCTTCAGATATACAAATAGAGTAATGGTTCAATATTGTGTCTAGAACATACAAAACGTTCCTGACGACAGGATGGTTTGATTTATCTTCTCACCAGCTGATGAAGAACATGAGAATGATATTACTTACACAATGAGATCCTTACTTTCTTAAGTATTTTTGTGGAAAATAGTGGGAAATACACTCTATACCCTGGTTAATTTCTTTATTATTTATTATAGATTACTTATTGTTTATTTTCCAATGAAATACTCCATACATACATCCATATTTTGTTTTATTTGAGTGATATTTCATGCACAGAATGTTGGATTTCTAAAGGAGCACCCAGTTCTCAGGGCTCACAGAATGCATTACTAGCCTCAGCTGCTCTTGGTGTTTTTAAGGCCACCAGACATGTGGGTGGGACTCCGCTTGGATAACAATCCTGAAGGGCCTCACACTAGGCTATGGTATCTGTTACTGAATAACCCTATTTAGGAGTGGTGTGTTCGCCACATTATCCAGGGTGGGTAACAGTTCAGGGCAACTTGGACTGAATCCCTTAAGCTTCCTGCACCAAGGTAATGCAAACATCTCACGAACCAAGCATATCCCCACATCTCGACCCCCCAAACAAGTACACAACAGTGAGCTCGGCAGTAATTCCAACATTAAGTAGATGATACTCACTGGACAGCTGGCGACAGAGTGTCACAGATAATGCTGACGCTTTGCCAGAAGGTGGTCTGTCTCCGATGCACAATTTGAAGGTACCTGTGTTTGTTTCAACACTCGTGGCGATACATCAGATGACTGACAAAACACTTTCCGTCTCCTGCCCACAAAGGCTGGTCCTATTTGTCCCTCTGTGAGAGAAACTTCTTTTGCTGCATAGATGCTGCAGGTTTGGTGGAAGCAGATCGGTTATTAATATCATATACTTTCCGCTTCTGGCAAAAATTTGGAGCGGCATGGTGGTTGCCACTGTCGCCTTGCACCTCTGGGGCCTGGGTCGAGTCTCCACCAGGGTTCCGTGTGTGGAGTTTGCATGTTTTCCCTGTAGGGTCCAGGTAGCCTGGCTTCCCCCTGTAGTCTAAGAACATGCTGAGGTTAATTGGAGTTCCCAAATTGCCCATAGTGGTGGTAAGGGTTGGTAGCTCTTCCTGGTTGTCCCCTGCCTTGTGTCCATAGCCTCTGGACCCCCTTTGGCCCTGAACAGGACCAGCAGTTACAGAAATCTGAAAAATCTTATTAAACCGAAACATTTCTTTTTTACGTTCAGGGATACAAATGCGTATGAGGAAAAGCTGAAAAAATATCCCTCTACGAGGTGTATATTGGGAAAAGAGTGTTATTCCTCATTAAATTTACGTTTTCCTAATTATTGTAATGACATTTTTGTTGATCCCAGCTGAATGTTATCTATGGACTGTGCCTACGATTGATTTTAGCATGTGAAACCCATTTTGCTTCATGCTCTTGTTTTGAGACCTTACTTTGGATGATGCAACAGTGAAATTAAGCATACTAATGTTTAATCTTCTTTTGCAGTCTGTTACCCAAATTGCACACATTTAACAACAGCTGCGCCATCTAGTGGTGAGTCTGCTACTAACCACCGGCTTGCTTGCTGGAGCGTCCTTATTTTTAATATCTGTCATAAAACGTGCTTGTTTACTGACATAAAATTACAAATGTCCTAATTTATAAAATGCTATTTAAGATTCTTTGTTGATTGGATGAGTGCCTAAAAAAAAATCAAATTAGGATTCTACATGAAACCAATTTTGATAGCCCCCCTCTGTGATTAAACCCAAGACGGAGTATTCAAATGCACGTCAACACTTTTCAATATTCCTAGTCTCATTAATATTTTCCACATGTGTTCTTTGTTTTAAAGTAAAACTTAATTTTGTTGCTTGTGAGTCAGTTTTTAGAAGTTGATGCACTTTTTAAAAGGCTGTCACCCACGATTATATCTCATCTGATCATATCTCATTAAGGACAATTCTAAATGGACAAGAAAAGACCTTTAAACAAAGAAGGATGCGTGACTTTTGTCTCCAACCTCTTCGTATGGCCCAGTACAGCCTAGTGAAACACTAGAGACCTAGCAGTGCCCTGAAGTTCAACCTGTACCATTTTTTAGCATTTTTTAAGGGATTACCAATCTAGAAGTAGGCTAATCCTGCTGCTAATGGCCTGGCTTTTGGAAGACATATCACTAATATAACTACGCTTTCATCTTACCTCTCTGTAAGCGCAGAAACTCACTGTACGAGCTGTCATGGTTCGAGCCGCTTTACAGATGCTTTTTTGTTGCGTAACCTGCAGAGTTGCCCAATACCACTTATAAATAATTGTTTACTAATGCAATTTAGGTTTCTTTTCTTCCAGGGTACAGCAGCAGGGTTCCCACATGAATTTAAATCTCCGGCATTATGGATTTTCCGCTTTAAATCAGAACAGTACATGCTTCCTCCATCAGAATGCAGACTCCCCCCATAGTTCAGGGGCAGTTTTGAGCAGCCGCTCTCGTGTCAGGCCTTGTCTTACCTAGACTTCAAGACAAGAATCTGAAATCCTACGTGATAACACTCAGAGTGTGATCTTTGTACTATTCCATAAAACCTTTCTACTAAAGAGGTCGGGCCTTCTTCAATAGTTTAGCTTTAGCAAATTAGCAAAAGCGTCTGGATTTGTGATAGGGCACCTTCGTAATGGTAAATACAGCTAAGTACATATACCCACTTCCGCCCTGTGTCAGTCATTCTGTATGTTTAGAGCCGTACTGTGTAATATTTACATTGCAGAAACGTTTTTTTTGAGCTCACAGTGTTGTGTAAGTCGCACATACTGCATCTGTACTGAGTCACTTGGATCATCTGTCATTTTAGCTTCCTTAATAAGAGGCTTTATTGCAGCACAGCTAAAGGCCTCTGTAAGTTTTCATTACACCCCTAATAAAAGTGAGAGGAAAACAAAGACGGATTCATCTTAGAATGTCACTGTCTGGAAGGTCTGCACAGAAGTGAGCCAGTGTATCTGGGCATGCTCTCAAAACAGTGGGAACAAGATCAAAACCTTTCGTCCTTTTCAACAAAATGACCATTATATTCAGTTATTAAATCCCAAATGAATTTGACAGATTCTCCTGATTACTTGCTGAACGTCGTTGTGTCACATTCCTTCTGCAAGGGTCGCCGTCTCCATCTGATCCTCCCACAATGACCTAGAACACAGGCTCTAAGAATGGCACACTTAGCATATCAGGGAAACATTTGCCATGGTGTATTTACATTTATATTTATTCATGTTGAAGATAATTTCTCCACTCCTAATAGATTCATAAATGCAAAATGGCAAAGAAACATGGATTATTCCGACACTGGAGGCCTAGATACATTTCAGTACTGTACTCTCTCTGCATAATTAAGGGAAATATGCTACAGTAAACAGCTCAGTAAGTTAATTTACAATTATAACACTGGGAAACTGTGGGAAATATAATGGCTTATTTTATGTTTATCTTTAAGGTTCCACCTTACCTTCCTTTTTGCCCACCAACTGTCCCTCTCCTGGCTTGAACTGCCCAGGTAGGAATCAAACTCACATTACCATATATATCAATAGATATCCAACAGCATGTGTTTGATGCCTTTCAGACAGAATATATCAAGCTCTGGCTTGCAAATGCACTTGCTGCACAGATTTTGTTTTTTATTATTATTTTTTTTACTTATAGTTTATGTATTCAGTCTCTTTCAGATTAGTATCCATTTCTTATGTTTTTGACTCATTACAACCTTGTGAGAGAATGTTTAGTTTGGTATTATATGATGGATGATGTATATATAAAAATGTATATATGACGATCATGATGTGTTTTCATAGTGTAAAGTTCTTGAGATCTTTCATCAAATCATTAGCATCCCCTCTGTAAGTAAGAGCTATTGTGCAGATTTAGCTCAAAATTTGGATAATTTTCTGGTAAGGATCCTTGAGATGGGGAAGTTGTTTAGTCCTTGTTGCATCACCTTGATTTGGTTGCGAACCCTTAAGCACCCCAGTGCGTCCAAGTTTCAGCAACTGTTTTGTGTTTGTGCATGTGTTGGCATGCTTAAAAAGTCACGTGTCTGTCTTTGTTCGTTTGTTTATCTGTTGTTCATAGTTAAATGTGATTTGCAAAATGTTGACATTCGATTTAGAAAGATGGATCCATCAGGTCATAGTCAGAAATGCGTCTTAGTGAAGCAGTACCAAACATGGCAAGGAGACACATTTTGTTAAGGTTATGCTGCCTTGTATTGTTGGAGAATGTTAAGGTTAGGCTGGCCTGTATTGTTGGAGAATGTTAAGGTTAGGCTGGCCTGTATTGTTGGAGAATGTTAAGATTACGCTGGCTTGTATTGTTGGAGAATGTTAAGGTTAAGCTGGCTTGTATTGTTGGAGAATTTTAAGGTTACACTGGCTTGTATTGTTGGAGAATGTTAAGGTTACGCTAGCTTGTATTGTTGGAGAATGTTAAGGTTACGCTGGCTTGTATTGTTGGAGAATGTTAAGGTTACGCTGGCTTGTATTGTTGGAGAATGTTAAGGTTAAGCTGGCTTGTATTGTTGGAGAATGTTAAGGCTAAGCTGGCTTGTATTGTTGGAGAATGTTAAAGTTACACTGGCTTGTTTTGTTGGAGAATGTTAAGGTTACGCTGGCTTGTATTGTTGGAGAATGTTAAGGTTACGCTGGCTTGTATTGTTGGAGAATGGTAAGGTTACGCTGGCCTGTATTGTTGGAGAATGTTAAGGTTACGCTGGCCTGTATTGTTGGAGAATGTTAAGGTTACGCTGGC